>CM031867.1:2305222-2478565 GCA_018697195.1 Certhia americana | reverse complement strand
CTGCTCCCGGAGGTGCGCGCTGGGCGCGGGGCGGCGGCCGCGGCCGCCAGCGGGGCCGGGGCCGGCGGGGCGGGAGGCGGGAGGCGGGGAGGGGGGCGGCGGCCTCCCGTCTCCGTCTCCGGGCGGGCTGTCCCGCTTTACTCTCTCCTCCCCGCCGAGGATCGCGGGCGCGGAGCCGCGGCTGCGGCGCGCAGGGCGGCGGCGGCGGGAGCGGCGCGGAGGATGCGCTGAGCGAGCGCGGGAGGCGGCGCGGCCGCGGCGCAGGTCAGTGGCGAGACCCCTTGTCCCCGGGCCCGGGACGCGCTTCGCCACCCGGATCCCCGCATCCCCCGGCCGCTCCCCAACTTTTCCCCGCACCACTTCGGGAAAGTGACCAAACTTGCAGCAGGGCCGCTCGGGGGTCCCTCGTCCCGTGTCCCCCTCCTCATCCCCGGCGGCGCGACCCCCTGAGCTCAGGGCTGCTCTCCCGGCTCTCGGTGCCGTCACTGCCCGTGCCGGTAACTGGGCTGGAGGGCGCGGTGCGGGTGCCCCGGGGCTGCGGCGCGTCCCCGCCGCCCCAGCCCGCTCCGCTCCCTTCGCAGCCGGGCGGGGCCGGCCCAGTCCCGCTCGGGCACGGGGGCACCGGCACCGGGACCCACCTGCAGGTGAGGATGGAGCCGGCGGCTTCGACGGGCTGAACGCTCGTGGGTACGGGCCCGGCATGGGTTTCTGTAACGAAAATAACGGGATCCAAAGCAAACTAGTTGATAAATGCAGGCATCTGCCTAGACTGGAAGCCCAGTTCACCCGGAGTTCAGTCTATGCGAGCAGGAGCGCTATGAGGGGACACGGAGACACTTTTTAATTTCTGGAGTTACCTATAGAGAACAGGGGGTTTCTCTGGGCGCTGCTCTCCCGCAGGAGTGCTTTTCAGCACGTTCCGATTCCCCTGACCCTGCTCGGCCACACTGGCAGCTCGGACCTTGCAATGTCCCTTTATACATCACCCAGCCCTCCAGAACGGCTATGTGCAAAGCAGGCAAAAACATACAGCAAAACAATGATTTGTACAAGTGTGTTAGCCCCAGTGTGCTGGTGGTGGGCAACTGGACAGACCCTGCTGACCTCTGGGATTCCTGGGTGCTGGCTGTAGAATTAGCCAGGAATGATGTGATACCCGTGTCATTAGTTTGTTTAGATTTTTCAGGGGTTAGGAAAACCCCTTATTGTAATTGTGTCATAATATTGCTTTCTGACTGTAGCTGACTTACGTTGCATGTAGATTAATGTGTTTAAAAAAACCCAAAGGTGTTCTTTTTTTAAATATTTGACACCTACCCTGAAATTCCTGTATTTTATTGCAAGATTTAAAAGTTGCTGCTATTAAGTATCTACAGTACCAGGGAGAGAGGGTGAATAGTAAACCTGAACAGTCTCAGAAATGAAAACTGGAAATGCTGCCACTAAATCTGTTTTGTTTATTAATGATGCTCACCATTTGACAAGAAAGCTATCCTCAGTTTATCCCGAGAAGATTTCATTTTGTCAGATGCCTGGTGCCTCATCAATTCCTTTCATGTCCCTGGGATTTTCTCTTTTCCAGGCTCAGGCCACAGCAGCTCTCTGTGTTGGGGATAACTGTTAAGCTCTTCTTTGGAATTCATGGGTTTCCAAATTAAACTTTTGCTGACACCTGCTACCTACCCAGGTTGAGCATAATGACAGTGTCACCCAGGCTACCGGAACTCTGCCACCAAACGAAGTAAATTGCAAACAAAAATAATTGTAAGATGCCTGGACTAGGTAACACAATGATTTGGGGGATATCTGGGAAACTCTGGCTACTGGAAATCCAATCAAAGTCTGCTTCTAATGGAGCAAACTTTCCAACAGCAATCACAGGAAGGAATTAAATCCATAGAGTAGATGGCAACAGAGATTAATAATCATCATCAATTAGCTGATGGAATCAAACAGAACAAAATGAGGATAAACAAAAACCTGTCTCCCCCTCCCCCTTGAATCCAGTCCCACCTTCATTTATCCAGAGTCAAGGATCTCTCCTGAGCACTGGTTTCAAGTGCCAAAAAATTTAGCAGGTGTCATAACATAAGGTCAAGACTTAATTATTTATATGGAGACATCAATCATCCTGTGGGGATGATTTATTTATAAATCACCAGAGCTGTAACACAAGACAGTGAATTCTGATTTCCTCCTGTTCCTTCCTGAAGGGACTGGGAAGGTGCACACTGTGGCCAAATGACCTCAGGAGCCTATAGAAAATTTTGCCCAGCCCCACATGGAGGAGGCTTTTCTACACCTTTTAGATCGTGCAACCAAAATACCACCGGGAAAATCTCATGCATATTTCCTGCATCTTAGTAATGAACATTTACTGATTATGGATTATCTGGAGAATTTAGCTTTTTAAACATTATTCAAATTTTTATGTTTATGTAAGCTAATAAGACTGAGGAGATTCAGTAACTACTCTTTGCCTTATGGTATTTGAAAAGAGTGTCCATGGGGCTTAGCTCAGCATCTTCCAGTCACTTTTAAAAGACTAAAATAGAATTTTTCTGCCTGAAAAAAACCCACCCTATCTCTACTCAGTATAATGTTCTTTGCTCGCAATTAATGCCAAAAATCAATTTTCTAATATGCTTTTTATGTTTCTGCTGAGCACAAACAGGATGGCACAGTAAAAGCTTTTATTGCCATCTGATTAGGCAGCAGTGGGGGTAAGTAAGTGGGCTGGCTTGGGCCAGCAGGGCTGTGGGATTGCTGTGCTGGATGCAGCAGACACAGGGAAGGGCACTGGATGCTGAGCACCAGCCACAATCCTGCTTTCAGGGTCATTCAGAGAAATGTTATCAACCCTGTGGGCAGAAGCAGGATCAGGCCCATTAGGTTTTCTGATAGCTGGACAAAGTCATGAACATGCACTTGGACTGTTCCTTAACCACCTCTTCTGGCATTTTGATAAAGGGTTAATTACAGCCAGGGATTCTGAGAGATTTGTCCATTTATTTGTCTGCTAAGAGGAATCATGCTATTGATCTTATTCACATGACTGTTTTTCAGGCAGGGAGGCGATTGACTTTGAGTGAAACTGGTAAGAAAAGAATACAGGAAGAGAGATGGAAAGGAAAGTTATGGTAAAAATAGGCGCTAGGATGGAAGGTTTCCTTTGCTTTTCTATCATTATCTTGTGAAACTTTGTAGCCCAAACCCATCATCAAGAAAAGAGGAGCACAAGGACTATCCAGGACATCTTGTGATCCTTCTGAACTTCATGGCAGAACTCCATTTTGGCAAGAGCAAGTCAATAAGCATTCCTGCACATCCATTATTCTCTTCCCACTGATTTTAAAAGAAGACCATTCATCACTGTATTTCAGCGACAGAAATACTGAAATAATGTTTCACTGGCTTTATAAGAGGGTGTGAAAAAAGGATGGATGAGCTGGCAATGTCTTCAAGGAACAATTAAGACATTAAGAGTGAGGGAAAATATTTTTAGGAAATACCTAATTAGAGAGAATATAGGAATTTAGGACCTGATTCAATCATGAGACATTCCTCAAGCACCCTCTGGATTTTGCTCAGAGCATGTGAAAAAAATGAAAAATTCATAGTATTTCTTGTAGGCAAGACCAGTCATCTGCTTGTGTGTTTTTATGGTATACTGGGTATATTTATAGCATTTAGTAATGCCAGCAACATTCAATGTAAAGAGAAACAGATGAATGTATCGTGAAACAAGGCACTGGCAAGGCAGGTGGGAAATGATTTCCAAAATATTGCAGCAACCAGGCTGGAAGAAATCTAGGAAGATGGTAAACATAACAGACCTAGGTAGCTTCAAGCAAAGCCAGGGTTAAAGCCCCAGGCTGAGCCCTACACACATGTTCTGTAGAAGAGGAGAGCCAGGACTCCTGTGTGTGAGCCCCAGCAGACGTGGCCTCCACGCCACACCAGCCTCAGTGCATCCAAGGGCACAGGCAACAGTAAAATTGCAGTTGAATGCAGAGAGGAGAAAGGAGGGGAATGAAATTGTATTGGCTCAATTGCAAGAAACAAATCACAGACTTCCCTAATCAGACAGATGATGCCTAACTAGGGCACAACATGAACCACAAAGAAAGGTAGCAGATTTCACAAATTAGTCATGGCAAAAATGGTGAATTTCACAGCTTGAAGTGAATTCATGTTATAGGATGAAACAGCACAAAGTGATTAAGAGCTCTAACTGATAGGAGCAATAAGCATGTGAGACTTAGTCATCACACAGCAGCCAACATTTGTCTCTGGCTTCAGCTGAGCCACAGGAATAGCCCTTCAGCCTCCAGTTTTTGATGCTGATTGGGAGCTGGTAGGGGCAATAAAGATCCCACAGTTGTTTGCTGGAGTTTTCTCTTTCTGTGAGGTACAGCCATGGTGGTCCAATAGAGCTGGAGCAGCCACTCTGTAGGGAGATGTTCTGCAGGCACAGGCTCCACTAATGGTGCCACCATGGAAACCTTGGAGCTGTGGCAGCGGGACTTCATCTTCACAGCATGGCTGCACTGGTGAAGAGCAGAGAGGGAAGACAGCTGAGAAAGCTTGGAATGAGGGGGGCACTGTTGCAGCACACTGCCTGCTGTGCTGGGGATGACCTTCGAGGTCTGGCAATGCCATTTTTAGAGCCACTAGGTGCTGGCATGTGCCACCTCATAGTAACCACGCCACAGCATGCGTCCCTAATAGAAAACATCCATTAAACAGTCTATTCCTATTTTCTATTCTTTCAGGGGATCGAAACCAGTGTCACAAGCCTCTGTCACAGGTGGTGTTGCATGACTTTTGCTGGTAAAACATTTTAATAGCTGTGACAGTACCCTTTCAAGGAAATGTCTGTTAACAGATACTGGAACGTTACCCTAACACTTGTATCCATACTTAGATGAAGATAAAAATTCTGGAGAAAAATGTCACCATTGTATCTTAATACTTTTATATCAATGTAACTCTTCTATCATAGCTACTGAAAATCCATAGAGCAAAATGGAAGCAAAGTGAGCTAATACCAACCCGGACAAGGCTGTCCTGGAGTATTCCTCCTTCAAACTCTTCCTGCCGGCGGCAGGCTATGGCCAGGCTCGGGCAGTGCCCTGGCAGCCCCAGCAGAGCCGTGCCAGGGGGGTTAACACACCCCGAGCTGGCAGGGGGAATAGGGGCTCCCCGCGAACGGGGTAAAAAAGCCGCGAACCCTTCAGGGAGCAGAGCCTGGCAGCTTTCCTCTGTTTATTGAGGGCGTTCCAGCACCGTCGGGTCCACTGAGCACAGCTGTGTTAATGTCATGCAGGGAGAGGGGAAGCTGTTCAAGTTGCCAGGACTTAAGCCATAGAGGAAAGTAATGGGGCAGTGCCAGTTCCTTTAAATCCCACCTGGAACTTCAGTCGTCCGCAGGGGTAGCGGAGCACCTGCATCCCAGATGATCAAACACTCACCCTCTGTGCAGTACAGCTGCACCTCGACTGGGCACTGCACGGCCACAGGTCACTCCTGACCCTGCACGACAGGAGTTCCAGTTGTACCGTGAAGAAAGAGCCCAAGAGGAATTGATCACTCTTGAACTAGGATTCGAACACAAAGCTTGAAAAGAATTATCATTCTAAAGCATTTTGAAAGGAATGCCCTTGGAGTTCTGTAAGGAACTAGAAAGGACTTTTAAGAAGGCAGTCGGAGCAATAGACCCTCTTTTCCTGTACTGATTTTGGAACCTGGCAGTTTTTAAGAAATCTTTCAGTAACATTTTGTAAATCAATGCTAATTTGATCTATCAGAGCTCAGCACTGTGCCAGTTCACTGTCAAACCGGTATTAACTAGGTGTTTTCGGGGAATGCTTGTAGCTCAAGGTCCATTAAATATGCAAACCTGGCAATTATTTCACCACCCTTAAAATACTCAATTTGAAATGTGCATCAGAGCACCCATAACTGGTCTTTCAGTCTTCATCAGAATGAAGCCTCCCTCTCTTACAAGTGCAAGTCAGTGTCCTGGGAGAGGGGGCTGGTGGTTGTGCTTGGGATGAAGACAGGAGGCAGGAGGGGACTGATGCTGCCCTGCAGTGCTGTCACGGAGAAGCACAGCCACGTTAAGATTTGCTAGGGCCTGATCTGCCGACTGCTAGGAAGTCAGGAAATTTTAAGTAAAGAGCAGTCCTCGAGAGAGCACTAATTACTCACCTTGGGAAAGGTGGCCAGATCTGTTGCATAAACTTTGAGTGCTTTTTGAACCTGAGTGCCTGTGATCTGACATCCACTTAAAGCTGGGAGCTCAGTAAAAGTTGCTTTATTTTTTAACAGTTGCTAATTTAGCCAAAGCTGCAAGAGATCCTGGTCTTTAAATCTGGGTTCCTTTAATGCCTGCACAGAAACAGTTTGAGAGGGGTTGGTTTCTCCTTCTGTTCAGTGTGGTCCTCAAAATACAGACCTGATCCCTTCTGAGTTGGGAGAATCACAACAGTAGTTAGCTGGTGACATGTCTATTCAGATGACTGACTTCAGGCATCTACATTTGAATATGTGATTTAATATGCCTTCATTGCTATGTCCTGAAATGGGGATCATACTTAGCTCAAAGAAGATCAATTAATCGTGAAAATTGAAAAAAAAAATCAATTGTGAAAATTTTTTTTAAAATTGTGTTGCTTTTAAAATTCTTTAATAGAAGATGTTACATAAATAATTATTTAATGTAGTTTAACAGGGTTTTTTTCATGAGCTGCTTGATCTGCTGAAAGCATACAAATCAGTATGAGCTGAATAAGTAAAATAAGTTCATAAATCTAAAGAGTGCATCAGAAGTTAGACTAGTGCATAAACAGGGGTAAAAGCTAAGTTGCTCTTTCATTGGCAAAAAGCAGACAGATTGTTTTTTGTGAACCTTTAGACTTCTCATTTCTCAGGAATCACAAAATCCATTTGTGAAAAGATCTAGGAAATAAAGAAAGAAATTGTACAAGTGGCATCCTGGTCAGTAAAGCATGTGAGTCTGCAGGCACATAGACAGGATGATGCCATGAATCTCCCCTTTGTGTTGCAGTTCAGAAGAGGAGTTATTTTCTTCATCTGAGCAGATGCCAAAGGCTCAGAGAAGGGTGAGCAGACAGAATGCAGCCCCTTTCTTGTAGCAGAAATGTATTTGCTTGGTTTCTCAAGTAACAGAAGAGTCCTAATCTGCAGTGATGAAACCTTTTCGTCTCTGGGGGGTTATCACAGCACTGAGTGTAAGGCAGAGCATGACCAATGATTATTTCATCCTTCCATCCCCCAGTCCAGAACTTATTCCATCCAAAACAGATTTGCACATCCACCAGTTCTAGGAAAAGTTCCTTCCCTGCCATCTCTATGATATTTTAAAAATACATGCTTTTTTCCGTCTCTCCCCAAAAGCAGACTTTATCACACTCACATCCAGAAACCTCCCTCTCCAACTACAGAAGCTAATTTATTACTTTTCTGGCTTTTCTTCTCAACCATTATTCAGATCCCATTGTACTGTTTCTTCCAATAATACCAAAGCCCTGTGACAATGTTTTAACGAGTCACTTACAACTTACTAGCAAAATAATTCACATCTGCCTGTTAGTTATGGCTGTATCATCCACCCAAGGAAGCTGCTGCCCAATAAA
Source organism: Certhia americana (assembly GCA_018697195.1). Lineage (NCBI taxonomy): Eukaryota > Metazoa > Chordata > Aves > Passeriformes > Certhiidae > Certhia > Certhia americana. Next base: position 2,470,904 of record CM031867.1, on the reverse strand, counting down.
TTATTGAGCCGTCTGCCATCACGCAGTGCTCCCCAAACTCTCCAGCATCTCTTCACTGCTTTCTATCACCTAACTTAGTGCCAAGACGAAGGATAGCAGCTGTTTCAGCACTTAATGCCAGTATTCCTTTGCAGACTTCCTTTCAAGATGCCACTCTTCCCACTGAGACTGGCAGTAGTATTATCTCACATCTTTAAATACCAGTTTTGGAGTTATCAGTGCGACAGCAAGGTGCAGAGGTTTTAGGATACAGAAAATTTACATGAACAATTTCATTCTTTTTTTCCTCCAGCATTTAAAATCTTAAGTTAGTTTTGAATCGTTGAATTAATTAATTAATCCTTTTCTCATAAACACTGTATTGTTTAATGCTTTGGAATAGCACTGCCCATATTGTTTTGTGTGTGATGCCACTCCTGCAGGTCTCTGCCTCCCCACAGCATTAGATGTTGTATATGCACCTAACACATGTGAGTCTATAGCTCACATAAAATTCTTCTAAAATTCTTCTACCTTACACAGGAGGGCTACAGCACTGATGGCAGCCACTACACAGTATCTATAAATAACAAATCATCAGACTTATCTACACTGTGTTCTTCTTATACATTATTATTAACCTCTTTGCAGCACTTTTACTTCAAAATACTAGAATCAGCTTTTTTATTCTACCTTTAGTTTACACTGGGAGAAACCTCAGCTCAGGGTAATGTCAGGAGATTATCTGAGGTCTCTGTTATAGTAGCAGCATGTGTTGCTAGCATAGAAATTCATCTGGTTTTCATAAATATTTGATAGGGCTCTATCATCCTCATCATCATTTTGGGCTGGTTGGAATAGGATCCCCCTGCAATTGCAACCCATTTCCGAGTTGTCATGGAAAGTCAGTTGGTGATATTTCAATCAGAGTGTTCTTATAACAAATTCCATTCAAATTCTGCCTGAAAGGGAGTTAAGGTTTCATCCTGCTGCTTAGAGAATGATATGTTAAATGCAGCTTCCCATGGGCTTGGCTGCAGTCCAGCACTTTGTAATTTATAGTTCTCCTTCCGAGTTCTGGCTGTGACCTTGGGACTACACGGTGAAGTTCTCCCAGCTCTGGTACCTTTTCCTAAAGCACCATCCCAGAGTCCTCAGCCCCTTCCCACAGCACAGGGCAGCAGCAGGGCAGCTCCTGGGAGATCCAGGGCAGTGCTCTGGCACACGGGCAGGTGGGAGCAGCAGCACAGGGGAGGGCTCATTTTCTCTTTTTTACTATTAGGAGCAAATCATGGAACATTGTTCTTAAATGACAGAAATTATTAGCTAGCTTCAAAGCGTGAAATTCATTCACAGAAGAGGTTTAAATTATATTAGCCAAAGGTGTTTTCTGCACAGACAGCCACAAAAAAGCTCTAATTTGAGGTCTCCAAACAGCTGTTGTGCGCTATGTATTTATATTGAAAAAATAACTTGGAAGATTAGGTTAACATGTGATTAAATTTTAGAAAAGTTTTAACATTAATACTGATCTTACTGATAGCATACAGGGGGTATGCCTAAGATGCTTTACTGAGAAATGTGTGTGTCCATGGCCAGAGGAACTGACAACTCAGATTGTAACACACGCCACTTTTAACAGAAAAATTGTGTAATTGAGAGAAATTACTGCCCCTTGAAGATTACATTCATTATAGATTGCAACAGAGATATGTCTTCAGAATGACTGCAGTTCCCTTCAATTAAAGAGCTATTCAGAAATACCAGTGTTTGAGCTCATGGACGTAGCTGGAATTGTTTTAGCAGAGTTAGTGAGGAAAAGCAATTTAGAGGAAGGTGCAGCAGACCCGTACAGCTCTTTTGTTTCTTTATTCTTTCCAGATTTTTCAAGGACGTATCTTCTGAAAATAATTGTTTGTACCTACCTATTTGGACTCCTTAGGATGGGAAATAATTTCAAAATAAAAAAGGAGTACTTTTACAATAATGACTTTAAAAATTATTTTTTAAATTTTTAAAATCATTATTTTAGAAGTCTCTTAGACTTTTTATTTCACCAGTAATTGCCATGGATTTTCTGCAAAACAAGTGATATGGATTTAGCTTTGAAATCAAAAGAAAACATCTCTTCATTTTTTTCATTTGGTCTTTAAAGTATTGCATCTGACATTTTTAATGATTGGCATTTACCATAAATGAACCTTCTCTGTAACCCAGCTGTATCCCAGTTGTATCTCTTTTGAAGTGTTTCTTCTATTACCTGTTGTGAAGACATCAGAGAATCATTATGTTAAATAGTGCAAACCCAAGAAACTCCCTTTCCTTGGTGCTTATCAACAAGATACCACTGGCAAAGCATATATCAGCGCCCTGGGCTAGTTTAAAAATGGTGGCACTCCACTGGAGAACTTCAGCAGAAATATGTTTGGCACTTGAGACACAACTGCAGTGAAATGATTAACCCCCGCGGGCAGTGCCCAAAGGTGAGGTGTGTGGAAATGCCCCAGGGAAGTGGGGCTGTGTGTCCAGAGACCTTTGTGGCAGTGCCCCGATAGGAAAGGACAACTGGCAGCATTTATGGCAGGTTTCTGTGCTCTACACTGAGTATTTATTCTGGCAGTAGCTCTAATTGTGCTGTAAACCACCCTGGGTGCTGGTTGCTGTGTGCCCAGGAGTTTGACTAGAAGCCAGCCAACAGTGAGCTCTGTGATAATGGTGCATCATTTCGCCGTAGGAGCCTCAAGCCCGTGGGTAGCAACAGCCTTCCTGATTCCTCCCACGCTCGTCTGAGCAGCCCAATCCCACCTCCAGGGTGTCCTCTGGACTATAAACTTGCTGTTGTTTATTTTTAGCACACTTTATGAAGTGTGAGGTGTGTATTAGACATACCTTTCTCTCAGATGTTAGAGAATTAATACCAGCCTGTCTCCAACCCAGCTGACCCCACTCCCATGCATTTCTAGGGCAAAGAAGTAGTGGGGAAAACTTGTGCACAGGGGTCCCAACCCCATAGCTCATAATTTCCTCCAGGAAAGGTCTTCCCTTCTCAAAGTCCTGCTCAGCCCTGGGAATCTCCTCATTCTTTCAGTGGAGACCAGTCAGTGTTGGTTATGGCAGTGCTCTGAGCAGAGGCAGTGTTTTTTTCCAACTTTTCAGTGTTGCAGAGTCTTTTGTGTGATCACTGGCACTATTTATGCACATCTCCAGCTCCTCATCCTTAAGTGACTTTGAGACTTTCTTCTATAATCCATCGTATCAGCAGCCCTCTTGGCTGGCCTTGCCTTAGTAACAACTGCTTCTTCTTCCAGCAGTTCTCCTGACACCTCCTGTCAGCAGGACAGAAAGCTGAGCTCAGTATGAGGGGACTAGGTGGACTTCATCCACTTTTGGATGGGAAGGGAGGGTGCGTGTGGGATAAAGGAGATATGTGAGAGAGCATCAGAGGAAGCAGCTGGGCTAATTCAAAGAAGCAGCTCTGCCTTGTAATTCCATGTATCACTGTGTGCCATTACCTGGAGCACAGCCTGTGAGACCAAGGAATACTCATTCCATCTGAGCTGGTTCTTGTGTGTCTGATTAAAGCCTCTCTGCTTTTCCCAGCCAGACACCACCTCACTGGCTGCACAAGCCTGGCAGATCTGCCCCACTGGGCACTTTCCCTGTTTGGCTGTTCAACTGCCCTGTTACTTTCTTTTCTCAGGGCTTCTTTTCCCATCTAATATCTCACCTAAACTTTTTCTTTCTTAGCTTCAGGCCATTGCTCCCTGGCCTACAATTTTCTGAGCCTGTGAATAACTTCCTTCATTTCTGCTGTTCCTTTGATATTAGACTGTGGTCATGTTCACCCTGAGCCATCTCTTTCACTGGACTCTGAATCTGGCTTTCTCAGTCTCTCCACATGTTCTCTAATCTGCATGTCATTGTACCCCTTTGTTTCCATTTTCTTTTGAAGTTTGGTTGCTAAAATACAGAGCATCATTGTTTTAAATGGCTGTTATTTGTATTGACTTACATGCACTTCCCACAGTTAGCTGTATTTTCTTACCCAGAAGGGCAATTTTTGTTTATATTGGTTTACTTTATGAAATTATCTCTCTCCTCTCCAAATTTAATTTTGCAAATGAAAATATACGAAATAACTCTCCATTTTGCTGCCAAGGTATCAACAGAAAGCAGTAAGACTTAAGAAGGCAACTGGTTATAAAGGCTCCTAAGTTCAATTTTTGTTTGCTGCAAAAGCTTTGTATGAGTTTGGTGCAGCTTCTGCACAGGTAACTGGGAGGCAGGACTGTCCTCAGGATTATCCCTGTGCCATGTGTAAGGATCTCTGACATTTTGGAAAGTACTAGCAGCTACCCATCCCCACATGTTCATTTTCTCCAGTAACATAGTTTCATCTGATTTATCACCAAAATATGAATTTCTGCCCTACGGGAAATTCTAAGTTTGGAGGGTGTTTTTAGGATTTAAAAAAATCTCAGTTTTAAAACCTGTCATGAAATACAAAATTCTTGGAAATGAAAATGCTCCATCTAGATGATTTTGATCCCACGGGAGCTGCCAGTCCCACCCTGCCCTGAGCTCTCCCTAGCAGACCCCAGTGCTCAGCCAGCACCAGCCTCCACCACACAGCACTGCCTCTCTACCTTGTTGCTTTCCCTAGATAAGAAATCTACACCTGACAAATGCAAAATGCAAAAAGCCTCAGGAAAAGGTTGTATCCCATCATGGAAAAGGGGATCATGCCTGGGTGTGAGATCTTCATGTGGTGAAAGAATTGAAGCTCCCCAGAGCAACAGAGAGAGAAGGGAGAAGAAGGGAGAAATTTGAACCTAAATTTGTAAAATGAGGCCGTATTAAGATTTCTAACAATGTCAGAGATCAGAAAGATGGAAACAGCCTCCTGCACTGTAGCACGTTGGGCTCTGTGAAGAATGTGCTTGGGATTAGACCTCTGCATGTGTGCCATTCCCTGCATACAGCCTGGCTCTAACAGTGTCCCTTATGGAACACGAGAGTCCAGCCAGCCTGCACTTCACCAGCTTCTTCCCCAGCACTCAGTAGCAGTCCCTTGGTTTACTCCTCTATTCTGTAAAACCACTGGCTCTTCTTGTAATGGGTTTGCAATTAGGGTCTCAGTTCTGAAGAATCATGAGAGAAAGAACACCTGTAATATCACTGTTTTTTACACTAACTAATTCTCGGTTCTACATTGACTTATTGAAAAAAATCCCCTCCAATAACTATTAATAGCAATGCACATGAGGAATGCTGACGCAAAGGACAGGACAAACTTTCTAAAATATCTCCCATCTTTGTACTCTATAAATATTTATTTATAGCAATACTGCCGATTTCACTGGCACTTCACCTCACTCTGTGTCAGCAGAGCCACGACAGCTTCATAGGACAATACCAAGTGAACAAGGAACATCTGCAGAACCCGTTCCTGCCAGAAGAATTGGCCTCTGAATAATTTTTCTTTTCAGTGGTTGAACCAAAATCAGTAGGGGGAAGAATTGCTTCAGTTGTCCAAAAGACAACTCAAGTGTTTCATTTTTATCACTGAAACACAAATCTTCAAAATTAAAACTAATTTCCAATACAAAAAAAAATTTTCTTAGAAGTGTCAAAACAAAATATTTGGATTTTTTTAAGCTCAGAATAATGTTTCTGATGTTTAATTAGCTGCTACCCTCATTAAAAAAAATAAAATCAAAAAACAACAAATAGTTCATGAAACACATAATAAATGAAAGATCCCAGCAAGCCTCAGCAAGAATTACAATGAAGTAATTGCCTTTCAGACAATCAGTGTTTTTAATGGACACTGAAATGCACTTTGGAAATGGGCTGTTGCATCTGTCTTTTAGTTAATTATTAAGTTCAAAATGCTTGAAATATGTGTTGTAAGATGACTTTATTTTAATTTTCCTAGCAGAAACATTGACAGCTCCTGGATGATACTGCACCAAACTGTCCTCTTTAATGGCATTTTCTTTTTAATAATCATTGATCCACACAAATTTGTCAGTTCCTAAATAGGAGCTCATCACTCACATTGCTTGTGAGAGCTCTGTCAAGGGCTGAACATGGCACAGAGGATCTCCTGCTATGCAAGTTCTCCATATAATCAAATGATATTTGGATATGATTTGGATTCTGGATTTGGATTGTATTTTGTGGCTGCTCTAAATACCACAGCGTACCAAAATACCATGTCTTTTGTCCATGTGTGCTGACAACATTCTGAAAAGGCAGGTAAAATCCTGTGGTGAATCATAAGCAAAATAAACTGATTTGGAAAGCTGTATTTCCTGTTGGTCCCCAAGAACAAGAGCCTCTCTTCTCCATCTCCACCCTGTTTGGGCCAAAGGATTACTTTTTTCTTAGCTGATTGTTTAAAAGATTGACCATCCCAACCCAGTTGTTCGTGCAATAGGAACACAAAGTTTTTTGCCATCCTTCAGCAGACGACAGGGATGGCTTAGCCTGTCTGGGCCCTCAGCACGAGCCCTGGTGCAAAACCCAGGGAACAGGCTGTGCTCTTTGCTGTAGGGGCAGGAGGGCAAAGCAGGGGGAAAGAAGGCAGGAAAGAGCACACAGTCCATGGTGAGACACCAATTCATTAACTCGTTTTGCCTCCTCACCTCCTGTCTCTGACACTGCTCCCAGCATATCCCTCCCCAGCCCCCACACTGACTGCAAAATACACTAAATACAATCAGTCAAAGGCAGCAGCCCATGCACCTGCTTAAGGCAAGAAAAGAGAGATCTGGGCTGTTCAGGGGCCCTGGTGAGGCAACAGACATGAGGGAAAGGGGTAAAAGGGTGCAAGAAGAAGGTGTAAATTCAAGACCTAGAGCTGAGACTCAAATACAGGAGTGAGAAGCCAGTGAGCTGAAAGGGGAGCTGGCATCAATGCCCCAAGGGATTCATGGAGAACAGAAGGCTGCCTGGCTGTTAAAGTGTCCTTTCAAGGACACCAAGGAGGATGGGAATAGTTTACAGCAATTCCTGGTGGCAGAGACAGGATGAGTCCCCCACAGGCTGGACCTTGAATCAGTCAAAGTATTGCAAAGCCCTGCTTTTCCCTCTCACTGCTCTAGATCCTGTCCTAGAGTCACCTTGAATGTTATGAAAGCAAACACCTTCTGGAAATGAAATTGGAACTTGTGGAATAATCGCACACACAAAGCCCTAAAAAACCACAAACATTACAAAATCATGTTTTAGTGGGTATGGTCCTAAGGAGCGAGCAATTGTGCCTTCCAGACTTGTACAGAGCCTTGAGAGGCATCATCCGCTTTATAATTTTAAAAAGAAAGGACACCAACACGTTTGTGACTCCTTCCCTTTATAGGGAGTTCTGTGGGGGAAGAGGTGGGGAAGGCCTCCCTATCCTTTCTCAGAGAATCCCCTGGATTAGGGAAAGGGGAGTCCTTTAGGACACACACACACCCTCCCCCCCAGATACCACTACTACATTTATTCTTTCTTAGTGATTTCCAGCAATTCTCACAGATTAGTACCCCCTCAGGACAGTTCTGCTCACAGAAACACAATGCTCTGTTTTCTCCTTCCCTCAGCATCTCCCCTGAACTGGTATCCTTGGGAAGGAGAAGGGTTTACAGTTCTTCCCCCTTTTTCATCTTGTAAGCTGTACTCATTCTCTGCTGCTACACAAACAATAAACCAGGCACCCGAGCAGGGATCATCTTAGTAATATTCCATCTCTCTGTCAGACTTTAGGTCAGGTGATAATTTTGGGTGAGATTTTGTCTGCAAAGACAACGAATACAAGAAACCATCTTTATCCCAGCAAGGGATAAATTATATGATCCAAGTGATTTTCTCTGTCACTATCTATATTTCTACTATGGAATAAACTGCTGGACAAGGAGAAGGATTTATTGCTTGGATTGTAGTGATGGGTATTTCCAAAAAAACTCAACTCAGGTTATCTCCTCCCTGCCTCATAAGGGCAGCATGTGTCCAGCAAAATAAAAGGGTTTCCCTGCAGCGTAGAGACTACCTGGAGAGCACAGCCTATTCCCCCTGAAGGGTGTCACAGTTGGCAAGGATTCTTGGTGTGAATGGCTCAGGTCTTGAGCCCACAGCAGGAACTTAAAGCAAATTTTGGCTTTCTTTTCTTTCAGCCTGAGACATAATTGATTCTGGAATGAATTCTTAGGACTTGTGTTCTAAGTAAGCTCTAGGAATACTGAAGTAGGGAGGAGAGTTCTGGGGAAATGCATGGATTACAGCTCATGGAAGCCTGAACCACATTCACAGCCTGCCCATTACCAACCTCAGGGCAGGAAGAATTTTGCAGTCCTGATGCCAGCAGAAAACTCCTCCATGAAGCAGTCTGTTTTTAAGACCCTATTCATTAAGGTCTCACAGGTCAGTCAGTTGTTCTAGTTTTTAAATGAGAATGCCATAGTCCAGCTCATAACAACAGTGAGGTACCAGCCCTCAGCCTTGTAGGTTTGTTTTTCCAGGCAACTGAAGGAAAAAACCCTTTAGTGGGTTCAACAAAGGGAACTAAAGATAATTGTTTATAGTATATAGACATGAAGGTGACTCATGGATGTTTATACTTCCCAGACTGAGAAATGTTATTCAAGGGACACGATGTTTTGAGCCTACAGCATCCTATATTTTTCTGTGAAATAAAACTCCATAGTTACACAGGGTCAACAGTTTTCTTCTGCTCTTAGCCCCTCAATTCTGTTAAGAAATTCTTGAATATTCTCTCCCTGCCTCTTTGTCATTTTTCATTTTTTTGTTTGTTGTTTGTTTGTTTATTTGTTGTTTTGCTTACCAGATATAGAAATGCTTCTCTTAAAACATTGTAGTCAGTGTCTGTAGCTGACACTGCACAAAGTTGTCATTATGATTTAGGATTTCACTGATTGCGCTTTATTATTTTTATATTTTGCAAGAGGTTTTTAATTTTCATTTTGTGTGTTCATGGAATTGTTTAAAGTGAAGGGGCTTTGCCATACTAAAAGGATTTTGAGGAGAGCCTGTTGTTATTACCATGCAAGCCAGACAGTCTGAACACTCTTTTAGTCAGATGTAAATCCACAATTATAAATCACCATGTGAAGGGGAATAGCAATCATTGCATTTTGATCTATCACCACAATACTTTTCATATAAATATACTGACCAGAATAGGAAATTTAGGTGCATTTTCTATGTCTTTATGCAGTAAACATCTCTTCAAAGCACCATTTGTGCTAGATGTCAAGAGTATCTCTGAATAAGAACTGCTCACAATGAAGAGATGGTGCCAGCCTTATGCACAGCAGAGGGATTAAAAACAAACCCAAAAACCTGCTGGGTGGCAGAACTTCATAGGCCTGTAAAATTCTTACAAACTGGGGTGTTCAGCATGTTGTAGTTGTGTACATGTAATGCTTAAATATTTCCCTCTTCAAGAGGGAAATCTTTCTCTTCAATAAATATTTCCTTCTTCAAAGAGAAGGGCTGTCCTGAGAGCTATGGGGCAATCAGAGTTTAGTTCTTACTTTGCCATGGACTTCTGTGGTATTTTCTGCAAGTCATTTCATTTCATTGTGCCTAAGTTTCTTCATCTGTAAAATAAATCCTTCAAATACAATTGGATCAGCTTCATACAGCAAATTACATCTGATGCTGAATCATGTCTTTTATCTCTCTATCTGCCTGCTTATTTTTATTGTGAGCTCCTCAGGGCAAAGACTTTCACTTGAAGTCTCATATATAATAAAAGTGTCTTTAGCACCACAGATCCCATTCTCGGGGACTGGAAGCTTAGTGTAATAAAAATAAACAAATGTGATCAGCCACGGGAATTAAAATAAAGCATCCAAACCAAAGAAAATCTATACTTATGACCTCTCATGAATATACTGGCCCCCAGAACAGATACTCTGTTTAGATGCATCCCTGGGCAGATGTAAAACACTTCATTGTTTGGCCAATTGGATGTGCTTAGAAAAGCTTTCTTGCCACAGCAGAGCCATGTAAGAATAAAATAAAGACTGTAGTCTTGGAAATGGGGTAGTCAATGTTTCAATGACCTTAACAAGGGTTTGGAAAAGAACATTAATATTCCTGAACCTCTGTTTTCATTTGTAGGAGCAGGTTGGCTAGTCTAAACATATATGAGCTGGAGAAAAATTGGGGGAAAAAGGGATTTTTCTGGTACCACAGACACATGGGGGTGGGGTACCTGGAAAAGAGAGCTGAGAACACAAACAGGTCTGCCTGTTTCCAGAGCCAGGGCTACCAGCCAGGTTTTGTGGCATACTCACATAGCACAGAAAGCTTTATTTAAAAAATGCTTTCTTAGAAGGCAAAAGCTAAAATTTTGCTCTTATTGAAAATGTCATCTCCTGATACAGAATAGAGATACAACCTGAATAGAAACATGACGGGGATTTGGTCTGCTGAGCAGTTTCAGAGCATGTTTACCTCATCTGGTCAAAAAAATGAAGAATTGCAAAGATGGAAATAGTTTCTTTTTTTAATGCCATTTGGATATGTTTTCAAATAAATACACTAATAATAGGCTTATTAGGCTATAGAAACACTCTTGAACACTGTGGGAGGAGGTGAGGGATCACTGAGGTCAGTCCCTTCAGGTTAAGCAGGAGCTCTTTGCTCAAAGCTCAGTGTCTCCCATTCAAGCTGGCTGCAAGTCCAGAGCCCAGGGTTGTGTCCCAGGGATAAGCTCGTGATACACTGCTCATTATTTTTCACACATATTAAACGAATTGTGTTCCCAGAAGAGGTCTCTGGGGTCAGCAGACGCCCCTGATTCCCGTTCCCTTCAATGGCATTACGTGTCTGTGGCAGCGTCTCAGTTTTGCTTTCTGGGTCCACATTTTAAAGAACATTATTTTCTTCCAGAAAAACATTTCCGTTGTTGCAATCAGTGCTTGTTTCTGTAAATTAAGGAATGAATTGTGCCAAGTTGTTCTCCTCTTCTCTCTTCTAGGGGTACTTGCAAATGTAGCTTATGCTACTGTCAGTACATCCACTGCATGCCTTACAGGAAAATGAAATCATTACACACAACACAAATTGTTAGACCTCTTTCATAATCACACACTCTTAATTGGCATGTAAGCACCAAGATCCCTGTAATACATGCAGTAAAATGTCTCTGACTCATTTTTTTCTCCCAGGTTGAAAGGTCAATGAGAATATTTTTCTTTAATTTGACAGGCACACAAGAAATAATGCAAGACTCATTTATGGTCAGGTAATGCACAAAGAAATCTATAAATCAAGCTAAGGGGAATATTAGATCATGCTCATATCTGAACCCATCTGGCTTAGTTCACGAAAGAATCAATATGAGGCAGAGAGCTCAGTATTACTCGTGATTTATGCTCTTGCATCTAAGGGGAGAAACATTTGCAATTTTTAAGTCTCTTCATCTGAAACAAAAGGTGAAAAAGAAACTACAGTTGGCTATTACAACACATGCAATAGGTAAGTGATACTGTGACAGATTACAGCTGCAGGGGGAAGGGAGGGTTAATTCTACTTAATGACTCAGCACAGTGTTTTAGTATTTTCATCTTCACATCCCTCCCCCCCAAAATGTATCAGTACAGAGCTATCAAGAAATAAAATCAGCTAGATTTCCACAAGTTTTATATTTTTACAGGAATTGCAATTGATAGTTCATGGGCACAGTACTGTTAGAAAATACAGCATATTGTAACACACCATTTTCTTCAGTAGTATTGTAGTATTCTTTCAAATACTACATTCACTAATAAACCTCACACCTAAAAATGTGGCATGGCTAAATATTAATCCTGCCCCATACCAGCATATACACATAAGCTTTTGATCCTTTTGTGAACACCCTGGATTTACATGAAAGATTTCTACTTCTATAGTGCATCTCTCAACTAAATAAAATCTCCAGTTGGCCTCGAGTTGAGCCTCCCCAAGAGGCAGGAGGAGGAGTGTCAGACGGCATTGCTGAATGCTGCGCCAGTGCACGGGGTGGGAGGCAGAGGCAGAGCGAGAGATCTCACAAAGCAATTAGGGTATGAAAAACACACTGCAGTGATGGGTGCCATAAAAGCGTCAGGGGAACTGGGGCAAGTAAAACATCCATTTCAGCTTCAGTGATTTGTTTTACATACAGAGCAAATATCCTTCATACAAATACCAAATGCAGTTTAATTTAACTCTCGGAAGCCATTTGGACTGAAGTGAGAACCTGACATATTTTTCTCACAGCAAATGTGTACAAGAAGAATCAATAATTTTCCCAGTATAATTTGATAAATTATTACATCAGATATTATTGATTCAGTCAAAGAAGAAGGAGGTCAAAATAATGGAAATCAGTTGGTTGTGATTAGAAATGCTTGGGATATTCATTTGGAAAAGGTTGGTAACTAAAATGGTCCATGGGCTTTACACTTATTGATTTAATAAATAGAATAAGCCTTGCTGATCCAAAACAAGGTTACTTGTATAGGTGTTTCAGGGGCTTTTGTTGCTGAAAGCCAGTCTATATGTCTTCTGTATGTGTTTAAATTATATTTTGGTTCAGCACACTGAAAGCATTCGTTTTAAATGTCTGTTCCTTTCAGTCACAATTTTCTACTGCACTTTGCTGCGGAGAACCCTTAGACTTCATTCTGGTAGTAGGTTTAGCACTCTTTCAAGTATTTATTTTAAAGGTTTTCATATGTTTGTGTCATTATTACTAATGAATGCATTCATTAATTTACACACGCTTTATAAACACTGGGAAGGATCCAAGAGCCTCCCACACAAGAGGCAATTGTGTTGGGGCTGTGTTACTGACTCCTGCTTGGCTATGTCCTTCTAGCAGAGAATTACAGAGCGTTGCACATTTCAGTCCAAAAGATTCCAAAATGTTTCCAAAAACATAACTGGCAGCTAGCAGAGATCATCCTCCATCCCTGGCAGGCCCAGCCCTGCAGGCATTGTCTGGCAGTGCGGAGCCCTCAGCACTGCACGAGCAGGGAGCAGAGCCTGCCGGAGCACGCTCTACACTCAAAAAAGGAGGGAGAACCGGCTTTATCTGGGCGGGACACAGGATACAATAGCCACAATTTTCTCTCCCCATGTCTTCATACTACATAATTAACAGGCGTCCCCCTAGTCTTTGTTTGTTCCCTCATTAGCTTTACTGTCCGGGCACTATTCCCCTACCTGGGGTTCAGGTTCCTTTTTGCGATCTCAGCCTCCCACTTCCGCGCTTTTGCTGTTACCGTGCTCTGCCTCTTCCTCCTGCACCGAACACCCCGAGTCCGCAGCGCTCTCTGGCCGCACGGCCCTCAGGAGCCCCGGCCGCGCCCCTGTGCCCGGTCGGTGCCCGGTCTGTGCCCGGTCGGTGCCCGGTCTGTGCCCGGTCTGTGCCTAGCCCCTGTGCCCGGCCTGTGCCCGGTCAGTGCCCGGTCTGTGCCCGGTCTGTGCCCGGTCGGTGCCTGGCCGGTGCCTGGTCTGTGCCCGGTCAGTGCCCGGTCTGTGCCCGGTCTGTAAGCAGTCTGTAACCGGTCTGTGCCTGGTGGGTGCCCGGTCTGTGCCAAGCCCCTGTGCCCGGTCTGTGCCCGATCTGTGCCCGGCCTGTGCCGCACCCCTGTGCCTGGTCTGTGCCCGGTCTGTGCCCGGTCTGTGCCCGGCCTGTGCCCGGTCTGTGCCGCTGCCCTGTGCCGCAGCAGCGGGCTGCAGCCAGGACAAGGCATCAGTTCACCCCACCCCTTGCAAGTGTTTGGAATGCTCTCCCTAAAAGCCATACCTACCAGCTGCGTGTGAGGAGGCAGTGGACCCGAATGTGTTTCAGCTGCTCTCTCATGGTGGCATTTTGCTGGTGCCCATCGGAGCAGGCCAGAGCATTGCCTCTGGGAACGGCGATTTAACTGAGTCTACAATACAAGTGTTATTACCATAGCCCTGAATTACAAAATAGAGTCAGAGCTCTGCTACATCTCTGGGAATGTGGGGGCTGGTCACATCCATCCACCTCAAATGTCCTTTGCACAGGAAATGTGTATGTGCAGATATGGCTCATGGAAAGTTAGAAATTTTTGTCCTATCTTCTTTTCTTTCCTCACTTGAAATTACTCCAGAATTTTTCTTGAGCATGAGGAGCTAAATATGCTTTCCTTAAGGTCTTTAGAAATTCCTTGCTCTGGTTCTGGTGTAATAAATACCATCTGACATTTGAGTTGACAGTAGTTACAAAGCCTGGGCCACACAGGACAGCAGTATAGTGTGAAAAATTAAAACATCCGTAGGTACTGCTTATTTGCTGTGAGTAGAAGGAGATCCTGAAAAAGAATTCTATATTTCATCCCTATCATCCTTCAGCATGGCCAATGCCTAAAGATATGTGTGTTTTCCCTTGCCAGCAGCACATCTAGCAGGCACAGCAGCTGCGTAGGAGTTATATAACCAGGGTGAAAAAAGTCATCTCCCAGACAGGTAGAAAATGATGCAAGCTCTGTGGCACATGACTGGATTGATCATACCTGCTCTGCACCTATTTGAAGGTACAACAGCAGAGCACTGTAAATTATACTGGCTAACTCAGTGTAGCAGCATCACAGCCTCTCTACTGAGTTATAGTTATGAATCTCTTTTAGACAGTACAATGCAACTTTTCCTTCTGGACAAGATCTATTATTTTTGTCACAAGCTCAATAGTAAGACACTTGGAATATCATTATCCCAGACCAATTTTGTAGGTTCTTTTGCCTGCCCAAATTGTTTCATCCTAGAACTCACCAGAATAAGAGCTGGCTGAGGTAAAATGGAAGAGAAACACTAATTCCCAGTTCCTGTACATGATGCAAGATGAAGCACTCTTCTGAGTTATAGCAATGGGACATGGCAAAGGTTTCTGGTCCTTTCTGAACAGCCCAGATTTCACTGAGCTGAGGCCAGGCTGTAAAGTATAAGGCAGAGAGTGCTTAAAGGGCCATTGCTAAACATTTCTTTGCTTTCCAGGCAAACTGAGTTCAGCTCTGGACATTTACATGCAGTAGTGGTTTAGGATTAGATTAAGAAGTACTTCACGTCTGGGATTACACCCAAATTCGGGAAGGTTATTTTGGATTGCTGAGGAGCAGTCACAGCCTGAAGCAGAAAGGCAGCTGTCCTGTGCATGGTGAGGTGCCAAGCACTGAGCTCTTAACAAGGCACCTGAGACTCATTTGGTGTCCCTCACCTGAAAAGAGAGATGATTTCCCCAGTGGGGAGCCTGGTATTTGTACTACAGTCAGGCCATAATGTTTGTATCTCTGTTAAAATGGCGTATTACTCCCAACACTGGTATCTTTCTGGCCACAGAGGCTAAAGTAGTATTTCTTGTTCATACTTTATGTGTTTTTTTCCTGCAAAGCTTCACTTCTTTCTTGTTTCTTATTTAGAAACCCTGAGTTATGTAAATAAAGCGACTTTTGCCTTTCCAGGGGCTGGAGCTAAGTTAATGTAAAGCAGTGCCAAGGAGCAAACAGGGTTAGAGCATGTTTTAAATTGCCATTCTCTTGCTTGTAATTTATTCTCCCTATCTCTAGCATTCCTCTGCAGAGATATTTATAAAAATAGGTGTTCCATGCACTGTATATCACAGGTTTATTTAGGATTGCTGTTGAAGATTTACACTGCTCAAAAGAGCAGTCATAGCTGATAATTCCATTTGCAAGCTTCAACAAAGTGTTTCTGGGGAAAGTGCTGTTATCACCGTGAAGAATTTTAATGATGGCAGGGTTTACAGACAACTTCTTTGGCAAACAAGGCTGCGGCAACAAGTAGGTAACTCAGCAAGTTCCTTTGCCAGTGGTGGTTTTGTATTTTTGCTGCTGGCTGTTAAACACACCTTACATCCACCTCCCAACCCTCTCCAGAAATTTCAGCACCATGTCTACCCTGCAGTGCTAACCTTCCTAAAAACAGAACACCTCTCAGGATCTTACCTAAAAAGATTGCTTCTTCTGTTATAAAACTTCCTGTTAAATAAATGTGTTTTGGCTTTGTCATTAAAATAAGGACAATAATAATTTTACTAATAACCTAATATGATTCAATGTGATCACAGGAGAAGCTGGGTTAAGATACTTCTTACTTTCTGGAAAATCCTCATTAATTCACATCTTGCTGACCACAAGTTTCACTGTTGCAATAAATTAATACTGCGTTTTAGTGTTAACCAACCAACCAACCAACTGTTGGAGGGAGTGAGGAAGAGGGGAGTTTGCAAGTTGGTAACACCCTTCACCTCTTAGTCCTCTGACCAGAGACTGTCCCTACACATTTCAGGGCCATTCGAGAGGGAGTTCAGTGGTATTCTTGCTATATATTGCATGTAATATATAATTATTATGTGTTATATATTGCACATAGTATGTAATGATAATACAGTGCTATATACTGCAGTTTTTCCGCTTAGATTCCCTTCCCTACTGACAAACTGCTTTTCTGTGTCACAGCCTTGGTAACCCCTGAGGAGCCACTGCCTTGGCCACCTCAGGGTCCCAGTGCTGCAGGTCATGCCACTGCTGAAAGGGAGAGGGACTCAGTGTCTGTGGCCTTCCCTTCACAACCACTCACTGCTTTCTGGAAAAGGGAATTTTTGCTGCTCCTTCTCAAATTGTTCCTTTTCAGCAAAACCATCAGATTTTGATGTTGTCAGTCTGGCATTCCCTCATTAGCACTAGAAGAGCTCATCAGTGTAATTCTGTGTATATTGCACTGGAAACCTTGCAAGATGCCACAGAACTCCCACGTGATTTTTTTTCCTTTCTCATTGCTTTTATGTTGTCGGCTAGAACAAAAGGAGTTTCAGTTAATTATCTGTGTATTTTCTGAAACCACTAACCTACATCCCAGCTAGCACAAAACGTTGCTTGACTGAAGTTCTTGGCAGACTTAAACACCTTCTGGTTGCAAGTTTTAAAAAATCTATTCCCATTTTCTAATTTGCATATTCAAATTTTCTTATAAAAAAATAAACATTCTACTTTTTTTCACTATTCTCCAGTACGTAAGGAGAATTATTAAGTAGCTGGAAAACTAACCTGAAATGTGGAGAGTCCAAACTCATCCTCTTTTTGTCCACAGATTTCCCACTTCTGTTGGCAAATTCTTCAGTTTCCTCTGCCACAGCTTTACCTTTGTAAAAGACAAGCAACAGCATTGTTCTCACAACTGCAGATTGTGAAAATCTCAGCTATTACAGTAACAGGAGCGGTGCAGGTGATTAAATAGATAGACTGTACTGTAACAACAGAACATGGAGGCATTTAATCTGGTTCTGTGCTTTGAAAACATATTTGTCTCCATGAATATGACTTTCTTTCAGTACTGTTCCTTTCATTCTGTTCCTTAGCTGAATCCATTTCCTCAGCTCAAGACAGCTCAAACACACCATGCCAGTGTAATGCAGCACACAAGATGAGATGGCTCCAAGTATTAACTTCTCGAGTTGAACCCCCACCAAACAGCAAATCATAGCCCTAGAGTTCCAGGAATCAATTTCTTTTGCACAGTAGCACGTGACATAGCTGTGTCATAGGAACTCAATTAATGTTTCCACTGATTTTTCACAGATGTGTGCCCTTGCATGCAATATCCAGATAGCTCACATGCAAAGTGACAGCCACCTCACTGATGGATGCAAACTGAATGTCACCATATATGCACCCACCATGTTGTCCTCACCCTTGATGGTAATTAAATGTGATTTTTTTCTCCTCTTGGGAAAAAACTAAACAGCTGCAAGATGTGGAGATTTTACCACGTGTGTGGAGGGAAAGGGTTCAGATGTCTCTCTTCTGGCAGATAATTGCTTAGTTTAATGAGGAAGTTTTGTAGTATTTTTAACCATTGCTTCTGTGCCTTGTTTAATTATTTGCATATGGTATCATCAAGTTAGAAAGAGTGCACACATTCAGCACTTCTTCTCAGTCTTGTCTTAGACATTAATGAAAAGAAGACAAGGATAGGTTTCTTGCTAATGATGATGGAAAATTAGTTTCAAAACCCCAGAGATGTCTTGCAAGATACACCAATGATCTATAACAGTCCAAGGAGAGAAATTCAGCACAAAATATTGTCTAGGCTCTTTTGGACTGTTTCTCCAGGAGATCCTTTTCCCATTTAATTTTGTAGTTATGAGGGAGGATGGCAAAGAGTAAACGCAGAAGGTTCTCAGAGATTGCAAGACTGCAGTACTCCCAGCAAGTACAAGAGGCTGATAAACAGCGCAGGCGAGACAGCGAATGCCAGCATGGCATATACAGTAAAGGTTACACGCCTGGAGACCTACAGCAAGACAGATTCATGGCTTTTTTTTAAGTCTTGAGCTAGCGAAAAGTTGAGTGTCTGGAGAGGAGCAACTCTTTATGCATTAGTCATAACATTTTGAAGGGCAGCAAATCCACAGGCAGGAGCACAAGAAAACAGTTGCTAGTCCTTTTGCTCTCATTCTGCAAGGTGCAGCCTCCAGTTATTCCCAGGCACCTCAGCCAAACAACAAGGACCCAGTTCAGAGAGGACCATGCTCTAGTTGCACTCTGTGCTACCCTATGCTTCTCCATCTCATTTGCATTCTTGTGTATTCTCTGATAAGGTTGCTTGACAGTTGTTTTAAGTGTGAGGGGAAGAGACAGTGTTGATCATTAGGACTGACTGGTTCAGTCAGTGGTGAGCAGCCATGGGAGTGTGTAATGCAAGCCACATTTAGTAGTAAGGAATCTGTTTGCCCAGCTTCATGTTTTCCTGCAGCTAAATTGGGAAGAGCTGCGGGAGGGAGGGTCAGGTGGTGCTGCTGACACAGCTCAACCATTTCAACACATCAGATAGGTCTTCAGTTTGGGGGATTGTTTATTTTCCTGAGCAATAGACTCCTAACTTTTTGTTTGAGGGCCTTCATAGCTCTACAGATAAATAAGTCTATGGCAATAAGGATGCTTTTTTAAGATAATTTTCAGAACAGTTTAGATACAGCCCATATACACACTCAGCTTGAGAATTCCTCCAGCACACATCCAGGGCTCACTGCCTACACTTGCTGTTTGCATTGTCTCCTATGTCCCCTGGGTTATCCCTTTAATGGCTTTGACATTAAACACCTGAACAGATGCTCAATATACAGAATAGGAAAATAAGGATGAAGCAAGATGGATAAAAGATAAATGGAGGTGACAAAGAAGGTATCACTAATGGTTCAAACCAAAATAGCTCTTTTTATGTTTGAGCAGGTCCTTGAAACACAAATGCATCACAGCCATTAGCCATAAGATGCACAGTTTGCTTATGTTAGTCTCAGTGCTCTTGAGTTACTTTGTTTTACTGAGCTCCAATATTTTACACACAATTATGATTTTGTAGTTACAGTTTAGTTATGTGGGAAAGAGGTTCTGAAGTGTTCTTGTCACACGGTGTGTGCTGGAAGTGTATTTAAACCAGAACTAAGGGTTTGAAGAAGGGTTTGAACTGGTTGTTTTGCAGTCAATATTTAGCAATAATACATTCATGATGCTACTTTAAAGGGGGGCAAAATTCACCTGCAGGAACAATCAATAAAATTGGAAGAAAAGGTAATGGACTGGAAGCTGGGAAAAGCCAGAATAAAATCTAAAAGAGGGCACTTAATATCCCTGATACACATGAGTATTCTGAGGATGTGACACTGGTCCAGCCACTCTTAGGCACACACAGCAAGACAGTATTTGGGCAAAGCTATCATTTTCCCTGTGGTGCATGTACATAAACTCTAGTCCCTGTTAGCCCTGAAGAGGGCTGCAGAGCTGCAACATTGCTATCTGGAACCATAGGAGTTCATCTGCTGGCTTCTGCAGTTTGTTAAATTAAACTTTTACAGCAAGATGTGACACCCAGAGCAGCACAGTGAAGTTTTCGTTCTAACCACAGCTCAGTGCAGTGATCAGCCCACACACTGCTAATTGCAAGTGGGGTAGAAATAATGTGCAGCCTGACTTGACTTTTTAAAAGTGTATTTTCCTCAAATCCTACACTGTTTTTCCTCTATCAGAGTCACACAACCATGAAGCGTCATCTGATGAGGCAGCAGAACATAAAAGGTATGGATTTCAGGCTCTGGATGTTTTCATCTTGCCAGGCTGAGTAGAGGCATCGGTCTGAAAAGAAAGTTACTAAGGAGACAGAAGTTGCTTTCAGTGAACTTGAGCATAAACCAGGACTTCCTTGGGAAATCCAGCCAGTAAATCTCAGCTGTGTGGTTGCAGCAGCCCATCCCTCTGGTGTGAGCAGTGCCCACCGCCCAAGTGCTGACACGCTCGCTCCTCTTTAAACCAACCTGTGTTGGCAGGCAGTGTAGAATTGGCTGTGTCAGCCACTCTTGCTGAGATTAGAAGGCACAAAATCTGCCTCTTCACCTAGCTAAAAGGTGTGGAGTGACTGGGTAGGATCTGGATCAAACTAAGGGAAATGTAAGCAAGGGTACTCGTCCTTCTTAAAAAACAGACTTCTCTCCACTGAGAGGTTTTATGGTGTGCAATTAGTGTGGGAACGTGATACAGCTCCAAGTTTTTTCCTGGAGGCTGAAGCCCTTAAGAGTGTTTTGTATCAATACATTTTGATGTCCTTAAGAGTGTTTTGTATCAGTGTATTTACCATGCAACATGTATGTATTATGAAATTATAGTAATATTCACAATATTACTTTTGGCAATATAGGACATAGAATTTATCTGTGTCAAGGAAAGTATCCCTTACATCACAGAATTATGACCAAACAATACATTTTCAAAAAGATATCATTTTGTCAAAAAGCCATTTTGGCCAAGAAAATTGACTTGCTCTATTCAAAACCACATCACTATATAAAACACAATCTAAAATAACAGAGAGGTCACTACACTTTTGTGGGCATCTGAGCATAAAACGGTGAAACAAGATTACCTCTCAAATGAAGGAATTCAAGGGCACTTTCTGTCACCTACCTAGTGTTCTATACCCACAGAAGGGAGAAATCACACTAGAGAGCACCCAAGTCAGGTAAAGAAAAATCAGTGGCATTTTCATTTGTCAGTTTTACTGATTTCAAGTGTTGAAAATTCTTGAATGACACTCTCCAAAATAATGAGGTTTAAAAATAGTAAATGTCGTAAATGCTTTCTGGTTTTTATTCCATAATCAAAGTAATTACAACACTATTTAAGGTTAAGTGCCTTATTATTAATCTTTCATTACCTGTGATTGAATTAAGGGCCAGCAGCGTTCAAACCAGTCCTGCAGGCACTCACTAGCTGGCTACTACCCCTTTCTTAATATAAGTAGCACAACTCTGTCGTCTCCAGGGACTCTAGCAAAACATTAGCTTTTGTAACATGACTGGAAAGGTACCAAGTTTGGGTTATTTTCAGTCTGTGGGAGTAAGTTCCAGAAAAAGAGCTGGTTGGGGAATTCTCCAGCAGAAGGTTTTTCAGCAAGAAAATGCCCTTTTCACACAAACAATGTTTTCTATGTGGAAAAAGAAAATTTTTAAAAATACATTTTTCCCTGGGAGAATCAAAACAAAGGCTGGCCCAGCTGCTGCCTGCTACACACTCCCCAGTTCCACTTTGAGCAAAAAGGGAGTTTAACAGCTGCTTCCCAGTCAGGCTGCTGGATGTGAACAGTCCCCAGCTCTCTGTCCTCATGGTGTGTGCCAGCTGCAAAGGGAGAGGAGCAGGACAAAGTGGGCAGGATTAGAGCCCTCCACATTCCTGGTGAACCTTTGCTAGTTCCCAGGCTTGCTGCACAGCTCTCCAAGTTATCGTACCACACACAATGACACACATACTTCAGGGCCCAAGAAATTAAATTTTTCTGAAAATCCATTTCTACAAAAATGTCACTTTGACATTTTGTCCTGGTTCAATACACCTCTTTTCCCTGGGGAACAGAGTTTTCTGTTTTCAAGATGATTCTGCCCACGCATGGCAGGCTCTCAGGAGACCCCCCTGCCACCACTCCTGTGGGTATAACGAGGACACACCGTGGCTGAGTGACCTTGCTGGCCACAGCCACAGTCATGGGCAAGGGCTCATGTCCCAGAGGTGCTGGGGTACCTGAGTAAGCAATTAACAAACCCGCTTTGAAATTAGAGCTGAGATCAGAAGAAAAGCTCAAATCCCTCTATCACCAGAGCTATGAAATGTTTATTCCAACCACAGCATAGAAATATGGGTTTAATGGCACTTAAATATATTGGTGTCTTACAGCATCCTAGCACATGAATATATTCATCTCTTTGCTTAGTCGCAGGAAATTGCAGTGATGGATTGACATCATTTTGTAATTGCATACGATGCACAACCAAAACAGAGCTCAGGCGGTGAGCTGCATTCTAACTAAATGCTCAGTATTTGTTAATAATGAAAGTTCAGCTAGTTTGATGTAAGAACTGCATATATAGGATGAAACATTAATTTATTACGCTTCAGTTGAGATTTTCAAGGTAGTCTGATTTTCCTTGAATGCATGTGTTTATCATTATCAGCCTGAACACAACTAGCACTCTTCAAGATTTCTCGCTGAAAAGAAATTGAGCGTGCAAATACTCTTTCATCATAATCACACTGACTCTGCAGGGTAATTCATAAAAGAGCCAAAATATATTGAAATTCAATATTATTTTAGTCCAAATCAATATTAATAATTGTTTGTATTTTAAAGTGAAATTTACAGTTGAAAAATGTACAGAGATCAGCCTATAGTTGCTAACACATCAAATTTTCCTATTAAAGGCACAGTAATTTTACTTCCTAATGTTTGTTATAAAGCAAGAGAAGGCATTGATCTGTGAAAACAGCTATCTATTATTTATATGAACAACATTAGAACATATTTTAATTATAAATGAGCTAAAAGGTCAGAAACTATTTTATTTTTAAGGTCTTGATTTTAAATTTGGATAGCTTAATAAAAATATTTATGTGGGACGGCTCCGACTGGAAAGTGTACAGATGGATTAGGCATGAAACACTCTATATACAGTGAAACCCCAATACTAATGGTACCTTTTACAGAACCATTAATGTGAGTGATTACAGTAAACTAATAATAATTTCTTTGATCTTCAGTCATAGAATCATAGAATGATTTGAAAGGGACCTGAAAGGTCATCTAGTTCCAACCAGATTTCAGTCTAGTTCTTTCCAGGTTCTTTTGAGTGTGAATGCCTTGATTTCAGTACCAAATACAGATAATTTGAGTTTGCAGTCATGTTGTTCTGCCTCAGTCAGAACCTGATCAGTGTCAGCCCACAGGAGAGATGGCACAGGGAAGGGGTGACACAGGACTGCCCACACCAAACAGGAAAAGATCCCTGGTTTGTATTAGATTTACTACTTCAGTGTCTGGGCCCAACTCACCAACATGCTGGTGTCTCAGCAGTACAGCCAGAGCAGTGCTGCTGGGGAGAGGAATGCCAGAATGCCTTTCTTCCCTCTCCAGGAGGAGCCCTCTGTGTCACAAACACTTTGACAGTTGTTCCATTTCCTGGAGCAGACATCGTTCTGCCTGTCCACATTACAGCAAAGAGAGGGAGGAAAGGACTGAAGTTTTTAGGCCATGTCTACCTTCTCCTCACTGAATGCAGAAGCTGAGAAGGGATGGAGTTACAAACCCAGTCTGATGTCAAGTGCATGGAGTCAATAGAGTATGTCCATTCCTACAGAGTGTCAGTGGCATGACAGGAAGTTTGCTGGTGACATTTAGTGATCTCCAATATTTGCAGCACACGGGTATGCTTAGCAGCTACTTGCCTTATCTGTTCTTATTACAAATCACACAAAACATGCTTAAAAATAACTGAGTAACAGCAAATCAAATAGTAATATTCTCCCACTGTACCAGCATTACAGAACTGATTTTAAAGAGATTTCATGCCTATTTGGGACTCTCGTTATAACTCAATATCAAAAATGGCATTCTGTTTAAAAGGCTGATATCCATGCACTGATATCCATGTGTTTCTTCTGTCTGCTCTAAGTGTGGAGTGCCTGAAATTCTGGTGCAGAGTAGCTTGCAGAAAAGGAAGAACTAGAAGTGTATCACTTGTAGGAGTCCAAGTTCCTTGTACAGTAACCATCATCCTGGTGTCTGCTCCCCTGTGTAAACAGGACCTATGGACAACCTTGCAGCTCCTTTCTCACCCACCCAGTCTTACACTTGGTGCAGCACCTTCTAAGGAGACAGCCCTGTTTCTGAGCTTAGCCTGTGTCTGTCTTCTCCACAGCTCTATCAGCAGCTGTGCCCTCCTGTTGTTCAAAGCCCAGCTGTGCTGAAGTTGTAGGTGAGATTCCACCTCTTCCCCAAAGCCAACTTTGGCAAAACTTTTGGAACGAAGGGGTGTAAGGGTAGAGCAAATGTTCACTGCCCGGCATAAGCAGTGCTCCAGTAAAATGCCAGTAAACATTCCCTCACACTGCCTTGCAGCTGGCACTTTCTATCCCAAATGTTACAGCTCTGCCTCTCTGCAGCCCCACCAGCTTCCATATGCACCTGGCCTCACTCACCATCACACAGAACCGTTTCACTCCTTAAAGTGACGGAAAAGTGTCCAGATCCTTCTCTTCCCTCATTCACTCCTGGGAGATCTCTCAGTTTGCAGATTTTCCCTTGGTCCCACAAGGCATGTGAGCAGAAGGGGCTCAGTCTGGGCCAGCCCTGTAGATGATGGCATGTCACAGCTATGCCTCTGCACACCCAGCCAGCTACCTCTTCAGCACTCAGTGCAGCTGCCCTTCATATGCTGTAGTAACACAATGACTGAATAAAAATAGAAATTCTATTTCCTGTTTTTAGAAATCACTCTTCAAAATAAAGTGCAAATATTCGTTGCAGTTTGCTTTATTCTAGAGTAAAACTTTCATTTGGAATCAAAATATAAAAGGCATTTTACAGACAAAAAAAGCTAGTTTCCCAAGTAGTTCTAGTTGTAGAATATGTTTTCTCAAATGACTGCTTTAACTGCCCAAATCAAGGCATAGTCTAAGTGAAAATGCACCTTGACCAAACAGATCTTTGATTAGGAAGAGGGCAAATTTCAATAAGAAACAAATTACTCATCATGGCTAGAAGGATTAAGAGTCAGTATTAGCTGAGAACAGTCAAATGTACACCATTACAGAAGGTGCTAGAGTCAATAAAGGAACCCTCTCCACAACCACAGCAAATTGTGCCATTTCAAGGTTAGGAGGCCTATTTTGTTCTTCCTGTAGAAGAACATCACCACAAACCCACACAGTGTGAGTCAGGAGCTTCTTTTCCTTCTGCTTTTGCAGAAATTTTGGTGTATTTTGTTTCCTCAAGTGCACAATTAAAACCACCCTCACTGGTGACAAAGGTTTTTTAATTTCTAGGTTACAGGGACCATTTCACAGTTTTTTTTTTTTTTTTTTTTTTTGCTTATGACTCCCAGACAGAGATTCTCTCCACATCAGATACTTTTGTCCTTTGGAAAAAGGAAATATCATCGATGAATCACAAACCTCCACACTGTATAACATGAACTGTATTACATATGGCACAGTAAAGCCATAATGTTGAGGAAGAGGCCCCCACACATATATATACATAAAGCCACTCAAAATTATTACTGTAAAATCTATTTAAAGTCTCATGATATCAAGAGGTATGGCATGGGAATAAAACTTCTACCCAGTGGACAGGAACATATTTACTTTTTATACACACATACACATATATAGATATGTATCAGCTGCTCATAAAATCTTTAAGTTTTGTCATCTTTTCCTTCCACCTAAAACAGCAAAGAAAAATTAATTTATAAAGGAAAAATTCAAATTTACATTTGCTTCATACTGACATAAAAGAGGAAGGATGTCTGGAGTAATCACTTGCTTGGTACCCTTGGAAATCCAGCTTATTCCAGGTGCATGGTTACTTCTGAAAGAAGGCATTTTCATTTGAAATAGGAAACCTATGGAACAGACAAATGAAGCAAGACAACTGAAGAAGGGTATAATATCATATAACTGTTATATGACAGTGCAATAATCTAAAAAACCCTTTGAAGATGTGAGAGTTACTTTAAAATAGAAGAGAGATTGAGGCAAGTGGAGGGCAGGGAAGCATTTCAAATAGGGCTGTAACGAGCACCAAGTGGGCAGCTGAATAACCCAAACTTTTCTGCTGTATTTTACAAGAGTTCCATGTTCTCCACACAGCATATTTCTATATGTAATATTGGATGTGGATAACATGCCTATAAACCCTGCTGCCAGGCAGTGCCTGGAAAGATTGGGCTGCCGTGCAAATTGTGTGCCTTCCCCTCCAGTGTGGAAAAAAGCTGGACAAGTTCATTATTGACACTCACTGTTTACACTGTCACTGTGCAGTTCCTGTGAGATGTTAATTTGAAACACAGTAAAAACAAACTTTTTTCATTTCAAAGGCAAACTGCTTTTGAGATTATGTTTTAGTTTAGGAATAGGATTATAAACCCTCAAGGATCTTGGAGAGGTGTGTGTTGACTTGCTAAGGCCCTGCTGCAGTACTGAGGAGATTAGTAACACATGATGTCTGCTACAATTTGCACCCAGGAAGATAGGACAGAAATCTTCTTGACTTTGAAAGGATTATTTTGGTTGTTTACTGAGTGCTGTCCCTTTTGGTCCTAAATTGTAGATGAAAGTGGAAATGAGAAGTGCCTGCTTCCCATTGCAATGTGTGATAGAAGTGAGAGGAGCAGCTTTAGCAGATTTGCCAGGAGTTTTGGAATGGGAAAAAGGGGTCATACATTAACACTCTTGACTTCAGCCACATAAAACAATGCCACAGCTTTCTGCAGTTATGCTGAAATTCAGGCTTTGGCACATTTTATGGCTTTAGTATCCCTTCTAGCACTGTGTGGGTCCCAAGGACCACACTGGTGTATGTGGAAGAGTAGAACTGGACCCACTAATACCTGACAAAATAAGTTTCCACTGGAGGAAGAGAAAGCCCCTTCCTCCCTTTCCACACTTTTTGGGTAAATGGATTGATACATACATGAGCAAAAGAGGCTCCTGTAGTTTTCAGGAATCTCTTCCTGTCAAGAATTCCCCATTTTGCATAATTGGAAGAGATGCTGAAAGCTCAGATGTGTAATGACACCAGTGACTGGAGAACAGAGCTGTTAATGGGCAATAAGTTCTGCCTAATTTGCTGCCACACTGCTGCTGTGCTCTGGTGGCAGGTAGCAGAGGTGATCAGTTCAGCAGGTGCATTTAGGATCACTGGGGTGCAGGAGAGGTTGTTCAAGCAGCAGGGGGAAGAGGTGTCAGCTCCTTGGGCTGCTCCCAAGCTCAGTGGGTGCAATTCACCTGAGTTCCTCCCTCTGCAAGTGGTTCTTGGGAAAATGGGGAGAGTCAAGTAGCCCTGCACAAAGTCACACAAGGCAGGTGTGTGTTCCCTTCCTGAATTCCAGCTGCTGAACTGGTCTGTGCATCTGGCAGTGCTTGGGTGAGGGATCATCATGGTCCTGAGCACACCAGGCTGAGCCACCTCTCCACTCACTTATTTCACTTCTGATTTAAAAGGATTTCTGAGTTGGAGAAATCCTTAACTTCTCTGTTGATTTCATCGAAGTAAGTTTAATTCCTTTCCCCATAGGAAGGAAAATAAGAATCCAGATCTGTTCAGAAGAGGGTTTTGGGGATGTTCCAGGAGCAGGATATTTTGAACAGTTTCAACTTTAGTGTTTCACCTTTCTCCAAGATGCTTCTTTTCTATTATTACACAAAGAAGAACATGATTATATGTGAAGTTGATATAAGCCAGATAAAATGTTTTGATTCGAAATATCATCTGGAAACAAATTTGTCCTTTCCAAATCTCAGTGAAGATCAAAGTTTTTGTTCTATTTATACATGAGCCTGAATATAGTGATGGAAAATTCAGCACCCAAAGATGAACATTTGAAGAATGGAAGCAGCCACAGGATTAATAGTTTCCTACTTCTTTCTGTGCTAAAGAAGCTAGGGGATTTGGGGCATAATACTTAGGATTCATTTGCATTTCGTATTTCCAAGAAGTGCTGACAGATACAGAATAATATGACTTTTAGTGTCTCCAGTTCTGCTTTTGTAAAAGTCCTATAAAAAGTTGGTTTTGCTGGTGAACATGAGTAGTGTTTATAAACCCAGTCTTTGTTTCTATAAATGTTACGACAAACTTGATCTAGAAGTCAGGCGTAAAACAGACTGGACACTTGAGCGATGGGAAAACTCAGTGCCCTGTCTTTGAAGGCCTTTTGTTTCTGTAAGTGCTTTGAAGCAAGGAAACACATGCTTGCCTCAGCTGCAGAGTGAGAAGTAGCTGTTGTTCACACACCTCCTAGAAACAGCGAATGGATCTACAAGAGATTGCTTCAGTGATAATAGTTAATTTTTTTCCTATATTCTTGTAGTAATACTATTCCCTTTTTCTTAATTCAGCTCTTGGCCCAGTATCACTGTTCCAGTCTCTGTATTATACAAGTAAAATTATCTTAATAATGCAGAAAGTAAGTGCTTCATTGTGATCCAGGACACCCCCAAAAAAAAACCCAGTAGAAGAAAAAACCCCTCACATCTCTCAGCTGCCAACAACTCCCAGCTGAACTTCCCCAGATCAACTATAGGGGAAATATTAACAAGTCAAATTTAACATGTAGTTTTTATTGCTGTCAGGCAAATCTTGACTTAGAAAAGTCAAGATTTCTGTATTAAACAGTATCTCTCTCTGAGCTGGCAATCCTGCCAGTGTGTGCTTTAGCTGGGTACAGGCCATCAAGAGTAGGACACTGCTGAGGCTGTGCCCGTGCACTGCCACATTTCTCTGTACACAGAACATGGGCAGTGGCACCTCCACAGAGTTCCACAGCACAGAGGGATGCCCCAGTTTGCCTCCCAGGAGTGCCCATGCTGTGATCTCCACTGCTCAGCACCTGGTTGTCCAACAGCACACAAGGTGTTCGTTCCTTGATTCAGGAATTTTCAGGTGTTAATTCCCTGATTCCAAAAGACACCTGCATCCTGCTGCTTCCTTTGAATAAACAGCGGGTTCTTGCTCTGCTCTGAGGCACCAGCCTGCTCTCAACTGCAGGAAGAGCAGCTGAACCTCACACAGCATGAGAAATTAAGTTTACCACGTATTGAGAACTAGGCATCTACATTCATTCACAGGTGATTTGTAATTGTCCAATTTAGCAGTAAGTAGTTTAGCAATTTGCAGAGAATTTGGGGGTTTTGTTGACTTGCTGATGTATATAGCAACAATATATAACGCTGATGCTGGCATTAGTCTGTGTTCCTTGATTCACTGGCAGCTGCCTTGGCACCTTGCAGTGAAGCCTCAGGAAGGGAGAGGATAAAGGTGTCCTGCACCTTTACTGTCTCTGGCACACCTTGATCCTTCCCTTGCCCTGGTTCCACAGAGGAAAAGAACCCTCTTTTACACTCATCTTGGCACAGTGCCTTTCATTTTCAGGCTCGTTTAGCTGTGGAGTCAGGCTCGGTCACCAGTGGAGTGACAGCATGCCAGCACCAATTTCAAAGAGGTCCAGGCAGCTTGTGTTCTGCAGGGTGGCTGCAGGTGAGCAGCTGAGAGAGAAATGAGGGGCTGTAGCAGCCTGAGACCTTCTGTCCCTCCTGCTCTCTGCAAACGGCCAAGCTCTTGGTAAGCAATTGTTGGCAGTGCTGTGAAAGCTGCATACCTGATACCATGATTTTCTGAGACAGGCTTAGATATGCTACGCTTATACTGAAGATAACGCTCAGCTGAAGATGACAAGCCTTTTCTGGGGGGAAAAGAGACAGCTTATCATGCCACTTTGCTCTGCTAGGTTTTATTTTACTTTCCTTTGATGCGTCAATGTGGTTAGGGAAAGATCCAGTTCTAGATGGACCAAAGGCTAGCTCCTGAGTTTCTACCTAAGGATTGCCCTTAGATTGTATCTCATCAATGCTTTTCTTCACACTGCCTTGTTAGCAGCAGCCAAGGGAGAGAATATCATG
Organism: Certhia americana; assembly: GCA_018697195.1. Classification (NCBI taxonomy): domain Eukaryota; kingdom Metazoa; phylum Chordata; class Aves; order Passeriformes; family Certhiidae; genus Certhia; species Certhia americana. Next base: position 2,440,899 of record CM031867.1, on the reverse strand, counting down.
TCTGCAACACTCATGGATGAACAAATAGCCATGAACAAATATCAGACACCACCACAAGAGCAGCCTGGCTGACCCACCTCAAACTAGGGATCAAACAACAGTGTTGTCTTTCTTGGACTGATCCAGAATTATAACACCAAACTGCTCACAGTGACAGTGTTTGGTCACTAGGCCTCCAGGCAGAGATTGCCAAAAGCAGACCTACATAGCACTACTTTCAGAGCCACTTTTGTCAGAAGATTTAAATAAATCTTTGCAGGGTCTTTCCATACTGCTTGGGAGCAGGGAAAAATTAGTTCTGTTTCTGTGTTTGTGAAGAAAATATTTGCTGCCAGGAAATTTTGCTATAATATTTGGATTTTTTTTTAACTTAAACCTGTACATCTTTTTCCTTAACAGTCTTGCACTATGAGCCAACACCCATTCTCCCACCTGATGCTAGTACTTCCTCGGCTCACAGTTCATAGGAGTACTGTGGTGATTGATAAATGTCTTTGAACTGGGAAGTGCTGAGTGCTAATTACTATCCATGCACACTCATACTTGTGCTGCTTTCATGTGCAGGGCAGTCACGTACCACAGTAATGGGAAAGCTTAAGAAAACAGGTATTGATACCTACATAGGAATGTAATGAGGAATAATAAATTAAAAGTTAGATGTGTCAGTGCATTATTGCACATTCTAATGAACCTCTTTCCATCTGTTTCATAGGTTCAGGGCAGCACAAAATGGAGTTCAGATTGGAAGCTACTTGCAACCTTATCTGCTTGCACTCTGGGTAATGCTAAGAACTATAAAAGTATGTTATTGCCCATTGTGAGCAGCACAGTTAAAATATGTGACTGCAAAGTGCAAGTTGAAGGGTATGGATTCATCCAAATTCTGCCCCCCAGATGGTGGGACACTGGATGGGTCAATCCAGAGCTCCCACATAAAGCATCCATCACATGCCTGAGGAAGTACTGCCTGATGAAACTTAGGTCAAGCTTGCATTTAGTTTTTTTGTAGGTTTTTTCCCCTCATCCATCTTTAAAATGATGCGATTGGAGTGTAAAGGGTATTTTCAAATGTTTCCTTAATGAGGATACTTTGTTCACATTTTTCAGTCAGTGCTAACTGCTTTCAGAGTTCCTCTGCTCCTGTAACTGAACAACCAGCCTGGGAGGGCTTGGGAAGCACATGCTCAGCATGTATAAACCAGCCACTGCCATTCAGCAGCTTTGCTCACAGAGGACGTGTTAATTAAAGTCAACTGATTGGAAAAATGATTACAGGAGAATAGGGAGGGGGAAAGCTTAGACCCATAATTTAAAGATCTCTGACGTTTGTGTGTTATTGAGGGGTAGTAATTTTGTTGAAAGAGGATCTCTTTCTTTCTCAGACTCCTGTGCTCACTGCTTGCAGGAACATGCAATGGCTACAAGCAACAAGCAGCAGTCTTTCTTTAGTTGTGCAAGTACAAGGCATTTATTCTTTCAAATATATGCTTTCACCTAGCTTTGTTACTGTTGTATCTTGGGGTGTCCTGGAGAGGCTGTAATGTCTAGCCTAAAAGGTTTTGTATTCCTGGGCACAGTTATTCTATAGGATGTGGAATACTGTAAACACTCTATCTGATAACTGAAAACTGCTATTGTAGCATTTCTTGCACTAATTAAAACCTGGCTAGGGATCTTCTTTCTTGATGCTGCTTCTACTTCAAACAAAAATGTTTCAACAAATCAAATCCAGGGAAAATGGTTTCACATTTTAAGCCAATAATAATAATTGTTTTAGAAACACGTATTTGCTCAAGGGTATAATTCATTAAAAAAAGACCTTAGAATTCAACACTAAGCAAATGTAAACCCCTTGGTATTTGGGGGTGGATGTTTTTCAGCTACTCCCTCTCAGGTGATGAATCTGCATTTCTCAGCAGCTCTGTGTCCCACCAGTTGGGAGCATTCCAGCCCCTCCAGCTCTTTGCAGCATCATGGCCTTCCTGAAAAACCTTGGGCAAGGCACCTGCCTTGTGCCTGTTGTAGCTTCCTCCTCCCCATGGGCATGCAGAGGGGACAAAAAGGAAACCCTGTATGTTAGGAAACCAAATACAATTCCTAGAAAGCTCTGACTGGACAGATTCACAAAACCATGGTGTGAGTTTGGTGTTGTACCAGCCTTGCCACCACTGGATTTGGTTGGAAGTGCCCATTTATCCAAACCCCTGCTTATGTAGCCAAACAAATACTGGAGTGAACCAGAGAGAGGTGGGTTGTGCTCCCTGTTTGCTCATAACTGCAGTGGTTGGAACTGGAACACAGTTACTTTGAAGGCTTATCTGACTCCCCTGGTCCTTTAGAGTTAATATTTGTCATTTAAAGCTAAATATATGTAGCAAATGCAAATGTCCATCCATACTAGATTCACAACAGGCACAGATGGACCTGCACAAGGACTTATAACAAACTGGCTTCGCTAGTGCTGAAAAATGTAGTGATATTTTCTTTTAGTTTTACTTTTAAAGGTGTGAGGTTTAAGGTGAAAAAAGAATACACAATTACTGCCTGCCATAATTTGAACAGAGAATAAAGCTGAATTTGCTTATGCATAGAGAGAACGTAGTGCTCTGCATTCATTTAAGATACAAGCATCGCTCAGTGTTCCTGGCCTGGAGCTCTGGCTGCTTTACAAACTGAGTAAATACAGTTGACACTAAATAATGTTAATAACCTTATCAGTCAGAGTCACAGAATGACTTCATCTTTCACACCTCATGTTCTTCTTCGATGCATTTTAGAAATTTAGTATGCCAATACACTGTAGAAAATTTTAAAACTTGCTAATGAAACCATGAAAAGCACACCAGTTGTTCCAACACCAAATAGTCCAGGAACATTAAGAAAAAATCTTTAAAGACTTTTCCTGACATAACTACTTTGAATCATCACCTCTCCACAACCCATCCTTCCTGAAAACTGATATTATACAGTCCTTCTGTATTTAAAATCGCCTTTGTAAATGAAGACCAGCTTCAAAAACTTTCCTTTAGAGCAGGTCACAGTTGCATTAAAAAATATGAGGAAAGCAAATTGATTGCTACCCCTGCAACCTGTTGCTGACCTCCAGCTGAGCCCTTGTGTACAATAATTTGCTACTAAGAAATCTGGTTATATTTTGGGAATCAGTTCCACTGCCTGTGCTCTAATGCACCTTTCCTTGTGTTGCTGAAAAATGCAGGACTGGCATAGCTCTGTGGCAGAAGCATTCACTTTAATTAATAAAGACACGCAGCCCTGGTAATAGTTTTCCTCCCTGGTTCCCATTCCTTCGCTTTTTCCCTTCTTAGTATCCTATGAGGGCAGACCCTGGTTCCAGTAGGACTTTTTACAGGGTTAAAGCGTCAGGGCTGTGCTCAGTGAGGGGTTTAGAAAGACACAGAATGGGCTCATGTGGGGCCAGGGCTGCTCTGGGACTGCACCAACAGCAAATGTCAGAGGCAGCAGTGAGGATTCACAGAACAGATCCAGAATTTCTCGGGGAGCTGCCTGGGCAGGCCAAGCAGCCATGCCCATGGCTCAAACTCGTGCTTCCTGCCCACTCCTTTGTGTTTACTGCAAGCCAGTAAAAGGGGGTCCAAGCACTGTGACCAGGATTTCCCTTGGAAAGCAGTTTGCCTGCAGAGCTTCTTCAATGGGTGATGTGTGGTGGTGGTTTGAGTGTGACTGATTTTTCTCAGAGGTGAAGCAGCAGCTGCCAGTTCTGTGTTTGGCACAAAGGTGCAGGTTTCATGATTGTTCCCTGTCACCCTGGTCTTTGAAAGTTTTTCTTAGCTTTCTGGTGTTTTGCATTCTTGTAGTGGAGTTCTCACGCACTGTCATGTAAACAATGATTGTTTTGCATTCCTTTCTAGAGGAAGCAAGAATTGATGGACTCTTGGTTTGATCAGTGTGGTTGGAGAGGTGACAACTTCACCCTCCAATCCCTGGTCGCCTTTGGAAAGGTATATATATCGAGGTCATACAATAAACTTCCACTTTTCCTCCTTTCTCTGTGTAGAGAGTTGTAGTGAGTGCTTGTGTTCATTTCATGTCATAGTGCGACAGTTCCCCACACATTATCTCCCATTATGGCTTTCATATTGTTTTATCAGTGAGAAATGAAAATCAAAAGTGACACATTCTAAGCAAACTATGAGAGGGATTTCTCTGAAAATCGCAGTCATGGCATGACTGTTTTTCCCAAAATACAGTTTTTAACTATATACTACATCATCTTTTCTACATGTTAAAAAGAGGATATAACTGTTGGGACAGAAATAGACTGGATGATTGCAATTATCTGTACAAAAGAAATACTAGAGATATCAGTTACTTGGTCTAAATGAGAACTTAAATCTACTAATCTGCATTGGAAAAATAATTTACCTCTATGCTAAGTTTTAGGGTTTGTTTTTTTACTTCTTGTAGACATATTACACCAGACTTCCAGATGAGAGGACGAAGACTATGAGTGAAGAGTGCCCTGGAGGTCACGTGCAGTTCTTTTCCTGGGTCAGAACTGGATTGATCTGAGAACAGTAATTATGAGGCTGACATGTATGTTCTCCTTCATCTTGCTGTTTGGAGCAGTTGGGCTCGTTGTCTTCATACACCTACAGGACCCAGAAGAAATAGTTCATCAGCAGACACCAGGTTAGCATTCCTGTTTCTGTTTGAATCACCTGCTCTTTCATGGTCAATATTTTGTACTTATATTCTCAATGTGGTTGTCATATTTAACAGAGGATACCTCAAAAAAGGTATGTCATTCTTAATGAAGGCTACCTTGAAAGTAACTATCAATTTCTTTTAAAAATAAATAAATAAATAAATAAAAAAGCAGCATTTCCTGAAGAACAAGATCTTTGCCAATATGCATAGGGTCCAGCTGGGTGGACTTGAGTTTCTGTTAAAGTTGAGACCCACTTTTGCTACCAAATATATAAGTATAAATGTGAAAGTGAGAGATTTCATCAAAAGTTTTGTTCCTGGAAATGCACACCTCTGAATTTACCCTTACTTGCATATGGTACTCAGTGTGTCATGAGATGCTAAATAAGAGATGTATGAATGAGTCCCATCAGAAACTTTAAATACTTTAAGATGCATTCACTTAATTTGCTTAACTTCAATTAAACCTTTCATAACTGTTATTCATATGTACATCATCTTCCTGCACTACTAACTTGAAACTGAACAGCCACAAAGGCCAGAGAGATGGGAAAACTAGAAAATTGGGCTGCAATAGTAGTTTCCTTTTAAAGGGATGCACACAAGAAGTATAAAAGGACCCAAGATCTCTTGATTTACTTAGTCCCTTTCTCTTTGTCTATGGCTGTAATGAAGGCTGCTTTAGAGCCTAGACAAATGCCAGTACAGTTACTCTTCTTCAGGATAATGCCACTGTCTTCTGGGGTTCAGACCCTGTGTTTGCTCTTATATACACTGAAATTGTCCCTTGATTGAACAAATGCTTCATAGAAAGTTTATTCATTTGATATCTCCATTGTACAGCAAACACAACTGTGTCTATTTAAAATCATTGCTAACATTTTTAAAGAAGCTGAACTGTAACACAGAGAACTCTTAAATCATTACAATAATTGCTAATTTCTGTGTCTAGGTTTGTTAAGTACTTGTTTCCATGTCACTAAACAATCTGTATTTTAATATGTTGTTTATTTAGTCCAACTGCACACACACCAATTTTGAAAGCAGCCACTCAGCTGAAACTATAGAAATAATGAATCTTCAGTGTTGTGCAAAGCAGGGAATTAACTAGTTCCTTCAGTGCTTTTGCAATTTATTTTTCTATGCTTAGATGCAAAAGAGTTTATAGGTTAAAAACAGAGGCACTGACTGTATTTGACTGAAACTGGACAGTAGTTTAGGCATGGGGGAAAGATGTATGTACAGCAAATGCAGACAGTACTCTAATGCATTTAAGAATGTGTAACTTTACATTGAAAAGTTAATTCTTTTTCTCCTGAAAGAGAAGGTTTGCTAGGGTGGTCTCAAAATCAGTGCAGTTTCTTTTCCATGTTTTTCATTGTTGGTCCCTCATCTTGACCTGTTCTCTGCCATAAACCTCTTGAATGCTAACTGCTGATTGTAGTACACTGGGAAGTGATTTTTGAGAGCAGTGTAACTGAAGAAGGGGACACCCAAGGATATTAAATAAAAGAAGGTTTGAACAGAGCTCCTACCCATGTCAGGGAAACTCACTCTGTAACGTGCTCGATTGCTGTGGATACCTAAAACACAAACATGACAATGATGCTGTTACTGCCAAAGGTATGTAATCAGTTCCTCAATTCTCACATTCAAGTACTCTTTATGTTAATATGAACCAGACTGTACCCTGGAGTAAAGGTGCTCAGTACAATTACTTTTATTTGTTTGGCTGATTTTCATTTGTGTTAAGTGCTTTCAACTCCCAGTGGACTGAGAAACTCCTCATATCCACTGCTTTTGAAAGTGATACCAGTTATCACTAAAATATATTAGGTGACTTAAAGAACACAGGAAAAAATATCCATTCATTTCATTAAAAAAATTAGGTTGGCATATTTCCTTCCTAGACAGTCTCCTGCGAATATCTGTCAATCACAGGTGATGTTTTTGGCATGCTGAGAAGGATGCTTCCCCTTCTCTGCTCTGAGTGTTTCTCCATAAAGGGGCCTGGTTCTAATGGAGATGGGATATTGCTATAATTTGCTTGCCTGATTGCTCTCTTGAGAGAATTGAACAAATGCATGTATCATTAAGCTACTTAGGACAACAAATTCTGCATGGAAAAGCTTTACTGGATTAGCCTTTGCTTTTGTATTTCCTGTGTAGTAAAACACATTTGCCAGACGCTGGAATCTCATCAGCTGAGCTGGACAGAAGTTGGTAACACTCATTTTCCAGCATAGGGGCCTTTGCGTTGTCCAACAGGACATTTTTTTTCCTTATTAATATGTTCAGTCATCTTTAATTTAGGATAGAACAACTTATGAAACAAGATTAATAAAAATGCTTTGGTACTTCAGTTTTATCTGTCTGTTTTGGAACTTGTTCTTGATTGTTTTAGTCCATGACAGCGAGACCTTGATGTACTACTTAAACCAGTATAAAATCCACAGTCATAAAACTTTAAGTAATGCTTACATTACTTTCACTGAGCAAAGTACTCCTGACAGTAGCTGTTTGTGTTGATTTGTTACTATTCATTTATTCTTTCCCTGTGCTTCACATTGCTACCTAATTGTGATGCTGTACTGAGAAAGCAATATCAAAGTAATTTTCCACAACATTAGTTACAATTTTCTTCTGATCTTTCAAGTGAAAAAATCCCATCCTGTTGGCTTCTGTGAGCATATAAACCTTGATTACATTTATCTGCTGGAAACCAGTGCTTCCGAAGTCCATGTGCCCAGGATAGTGGGTGTAGGGCCTTTTTTGCTGATTGACAAACATGCTGTCTGTGTAGTTTTATTTATATAACACACATCACTCTGAGCAGATCTATTTAAGACAGCCAGCCATTTGGGGTGGGCAGAACAGATTTCCCAAAGCAATATATTAAATACAGTAGATATTCCTGTGGTCATTAAAAAGACAATAACTTCACTTAGGACAGTTGTTTTCTTGGCATGTTCTAGGGGGAACTCAGGATAAAAACTGAGAGGTGGTATTACTGATAGTCATACCCCATAGAGGAACACAATGTTATTGTAATAATTCTCCCTGTATAATTATATCTGCCCCCTGCACAAATACAGGCTGGGCAGAGTGGATTGAGAGCAGGAGAAGGGCTGGGGGGGTCTTGGTGGCTGAGAAGTTGAACATGACCTGCACATTGGCAACCCAGAAAGCCAACCCTGTCCTGGGCTGGACATCAGTGTTGGCAGCATGTCAAGGAAGGTGCTTCTGTCCCTCTGCCCCACTCAGGTGAGAGCCCACCTGCAGAGCTCTGGGGTCCCCAGCACAGGAAGCACATGGAGCTGCTGGAGAGAGTCCAGAGAAGGCCACGGAGCTGCTCCAAAGGCTGGAGCCAGGCTGGGAGATCTGGGGTGCTCACCTGGAGAAGGCTCCAGGGAGACCTCAGAGCCCCTTCCACTGCCTAAAGCAGCTCCAAGAGAGCTGAAGAGGGACTTGGGACAAAAGAGGAGAAGGAATGGCTTCAAACTGAAAGAGGGTGGATTTGGAGCAGATGCACAGAAGAAATTCTTCCCTGTGAGACACTGGCGCAGGTTGCTCAGAGAATCTGTGGATGCTTCATCCCTGGAAGTATTCAAGGTCAGAATGGATGAGGCTTTGAACAACCTGAACTAGTGAAAGGTGTCCGCAGCCCAGGGCAATGGAGCTGGAACTGGATGATCTTCAAGGTTCCCTTCCAACCAAAACTATTTTACAACTCTATGATTACATGATATAAAACTTGCCTTCTGCAACAATCATACCATTATTTTTAAACAGGTACACTAAAGGATTTTTTCTGAGTGAAGCACATTTGCACATGGTGCATAAGAAAAATTTAATACATATATCCCCATCCTAATGCTAATGCATAAATCTCCTGTCTGTGAGAAGATATTAAACATGAAAAAGAAGCTTTACAATAACAAAATATTTTGCCACTCCACCCCTGTGTTGGTCCTGGAACTGATGCCTGTTGGGTTTTGCCTTTTTTTCTTTTACATGTTCTCTGTATACTTTGCACATGTATTTGTAGCTCTGCAGCCTGTTCTACTAGTAGCTAGTTTTGCCAGTACTTTTCCCTAGCCTTTTCCGAGGCAGAAAGACAAAACAAATTCCAGAGCTCCAAGCCGTGGGAGGTGCAGGGCCCTCGTGCTATCTTGGTTCTTCTTGGGAATCAAGGCCAAGAACAATTCTTCAAGATACATTTCATGGCCAAAGTACAACTGGTGCTGAAGAGGGGCTTCAGAAAAGGGGATTGACTTGGGGTGGAAATTCAATCACCACTTGTCCTCCTAATTGGTGCTTTTTTTTTTTTTCCAATTTATGCAACTATGCTAATTTCCTAAAACCTATAAATATGTACTCATCCCTGTGGTGGTGGTGGGCTTTTGTGGACATCTTTCCTTAACTGCTCCTGAAGGCCTTCAAATAAAGATCCTCTTTTATATTCCTAAAATTATCTCGAGTTTCATTTCCAGGTTGGGAAACAGGCAGCAGAACCAGAAAAGAGAAGGGTCCCGTCCAGCCTGTGGTAGCAGGAGGCTTCTTCAGCATAGAGTGTGCTCCCTCTGTGTCAGGGTCTGCAGTGAGAAAGCCAGCAGGGCTAACAAGCCCTTCCCAGACTTGGCCACAGCCACAATAGGTCATGAGGTCTCTGAGAACATGTGTCACTGTTACTTATGAACAGGAACACACAGACTCCAAATAAGTTCATCAGAAAGCTGAAAAGAGGAATCTTTATTAAAAAAATGGAGCAACTTATCTAAGGTACTTGGCTAAGTAAGAAGTGATTGGTGAATGGGAACACCACCTTCCCTAAGTAAGAGAAACAATATCTTCTATGTTATGAAAAACAAGGATGAAAAATACCACCTGTTGTTTTGAGAAAGAATATCGTTTGGAGAATACGTTTACACAATTCCTCCTTGGGAAAGTGAGAAGCTTTCCCTAGGAAAGAAAGGATCCTGACAGGCCTTCAGCTATGAAGTTTCAGAGACACAGAATTGCCAGCCCCACAAACTTGGGCTGTGAGAGCTGCATTTGGGTGAGAGAGCAACTTGGACCAACATCCACACTGAGACGAGTCAAAGGGCACAGCATAACCTGACAGATCTCAGGTGAATTTCAAACACCACATAATCTTCTGCTCCACAGACCAGCCAGTCCATGGGCTGGAGACAGGGCTGTGGTAATGAACAGCAGGAGGTCAGGTGAGGTCCTGAGCACCAGGAAGGGCCACTGCTTCCACGTGGCACCAGGGACACAGTAAAGAGCTGTGTCCCCATAGCTGGACAGTGTGCTTGTGACTCTGTGCTCCATTGACTGTAGTCAGAAGAAATAAATGGCTTCTAGCCAAAGTTCCAAAAGGGTGAAAACACAGAATGGCTTTGCACTCTGACTGTATCAGAATTTGAAAGTCAAATATCAATATAACCAAGCCTGAAACTCACCTGACTGGGATTTTACAGTGATTGCCATCTAACCTCATTGACCAGTTTCTAACATTATTTTACCATCCTCTTTATTTTCTGCTTTACTGAGGGTGTGATGGGGAGGAGAGGGAGGAAGGAGAGATGTGGGGAAGGGATGGCAAAGGGATGCTGCTGTCCCTGAGAGCACAAAAGAGCCACAGCAAATATTACAGCAGCCTTAGAGCAAATAGCAGTACTACAGCTATACTGAAAGTTACTTATTCAGAGGACACAGGCCTTGTTTCTCACAAACTACACTCCTATGCACATCTCCATGCTCACTGTACATTTCCATAACTCTGTCCCAGTGCACAGAGCACAGTTTGTTTGCCAGAATGGAAACTTTCTATAAATACAGTTGAAAATGAACTAGCATTGTATAATTTCAGAAGTAATTTTCCTGCCATTTGCAACTTACTGCTCTTTATAAGCTAGAAGCCATTTAATTGGCTTCTCAGCTGATAGTATCAGCAGAAATGATGAGCAAAGAATCTGGTGACTGTAGCAGAGGTGAGGTGGCTTGCTGGTGCTCTTTTGAGGCAGAAGAAGCATCTGTTATGTGTTTGAGGGTAATTCTGCCAACTCAAGAGTGGTTGAACCTTCTGCAGTCATATACTCTGAGTCTTCTTAAACTGAACTTCCCCAAACAAAGAACTTCCTGCAGACTGGTTCACAATGGTTTGCAGTTATTGGGATGAAAAGAGAAATATCTATTTCCTTGTCTGCCAAGGCAAGGCACTTAGTAGGGTCTTATGAGTATGATACTCCCTTTTCTGCTGCTTGAAATACTTGTGGTTTAGACTGTGAATGTGAATCTGGTTGTTTTTCACATTGGAAAGAAGAGTTAGCAATGAGTTCATCAGCCTGCTGCTAATAAGGGATCAAACACTGGCCAGATGGTTTCAAAGAAAACCCTACCCCACACTGCCAGTGCAAATCTGTTGAAAAGAAGTGTAGTCTAGTGTAGAAAGCAGTAGAGAGTAAGCTGTTTTATCACCAGTGTACTATACAGAGATTGTCTCCTATAACCTTCACCCTGCTTTCATGACTATGCCATATTCTTGGCAGTCTTATAAAAAATGCAGCGTTTATTTATTACATGGCATGGAGAAGGCACCACTTTTTTTCTCCCCTTTTGTTTCTTTTTTTTTCCCCTTTTTTTTTTTTTTTTTTTCAGTTTCTGTCAACATTTTTGAGCCCAAAGCCTAGTGAAGAAATTACAGCTCTTATGCTATAGCATGGCAAATCAGCATTTATTTGAGCAGTATTTCCTGTCAACCATCAGCAAGTTTTTCACAGGAGTCACAGCACTGAGGTGTTAAGGCTATGGAACTGGGATCCAAAGCCACTGTGATTTGTTCCTGTCTTGCCCTACTGCTCATAGATTGTGCTGTATTGTATCAGCAATTCACCCTTTTCTTCTTATAAAGGGAATTCTCTGCAGAGGATTCAAGGTACCTAAGGACTTTTAGATACCACAACAAAAGACCAAACCATATTAACTATGATATTATCACCAAATCCAGTGCACTACCAGCAGCAGTTACAATCCCACTGCAGTGGTGCACACACACATTAGATGACTGAACCAGGTCCACTGCCCATTTATTTGATGGCATAAAGACCATGTCACCCAATCCCAAATGTATTTATCAGCATAAAACCAGAGTGATGTAATGCTGACTTATTCCTGTAGGGCAGCTTTCACTTCCAAAAATTTCCCTATCTTCTCTCTTTCTGTGAGCATTTCTTCTCTGACTGGTTTAAAAAAGAAAAAAGGCTTGATATTTCCTTTAAAGCTTAGTTTTAAAAACTGTCAGAGGTTGACACTTCATTGTTGTGTCTGGCAAAATAAAAAGTGACCTGCCATCTCTGTGCTGCATTCATTTATGGTGCTTGGCAGCATATCACGGGCAAAACTCTGCTGCACCATGTCAGAGGACTCTCAGAATGGCAGTTATCTGAAAGTATATTCCCAGGGAATGAGCCTGGATGCATCTAAGATTACCCTGGAAATTTGCAAAAGCATAACAAAAATGTGCAAAAGTTGATTAGCGGACTTTAATTTCACTTCAAAACATTTATTCTAAATAAAAGATTGTATTTAATTTTCCACAGAAGATGTGTCTGTACTAGAAAACCTCCTTCCATATGCCAGCTATCATTCAATTTGTATGATTTTTAAAGCATAGTAACTTATTGAGGAGCTTAAGTCAGTTTAAAATGCTTCCTGGATTTTCTGCAGTTTATGCCATTTTAAACGTGTTTTATAATACATGCTTCCATTTCTGATAGTTATTAATATTCCCTTAAAAGCTTAACCAAAACTTCCTATCTCCAGCAATATCATCCTTTTTCATTTAGTAAACATTAATTTTCCTTTCATGATTCTAGTGGAGCTTGAAATTAAAGGTGGCTTTCTTCCCTATTATGGCTTTCTTTGTGTATCAGCATCAAAACTGCCAGTTTACTGCTTTACCACCAGTCAAGAGAGCAAAAACACATAGTAATTGATCTTGTGTAGGCCCTGCACAAGATCAACTTCTTGGGGTCTTCTTTATAATATTCTCCAAACAAACAATCTATCTGGTTTGGAAAATAAACGGCTGGTTTGAGATCTGCCACCACTTGATATACACAAGGTGGTTAACTGCTTTTAATCTTATTCTGTGTAGGCCTTCTCCTATAAGACATTATCTAATAGCAATAGTGCAATACAGCACTTCCCTATCAACTGAGTGCTCAGCTGCTAGCTCTGCTCCAATGCCTCAAGGGCTCTGCTGCCCAAGGGTCAGAATATTCTGTGTCTTGTGAAATTAAGTCCCAACTTTGTCACTTTTTGGTCTCAGCCACTTCAGAAGATCTATGTGATGATTAAAATACTCTTGCCAGGCCCTTCCTGTACTGCCACTTCTGCACATCAGGGCAGTGCAGAGATGCTCTTGCCCTCTTTTCTTTAGAATCACTATCTGTATCTACAAAAATTGATTCTTTTGGGTCTTCTCTTCCTGTGCTTGGTTGGAAACCACACATTTTCTCACACAACTCTTGACAGGGACTGTGTGTCTGGTGTTTTTCTCCTTGTGGCACATTAGCCAAGAAATCTGTGTTTACAGACTCTGGGTATCCCTAAATGATGGAAGCAGAACCCGAGGAGGTGTGTGCACACAGTTCCATGGGCCTGGGGGAAGACAGGGACATCAAGTCCCTTTATGGAGCAGTTGGTACTGAACAGCCTCAGGAGGGAAAAAAGGCAGGGTGTGAATGAAATTCCTCATCCTTCAAGGAGGCACAGGACACAACACTGCCCTGTTGCTTTTGTATTCTAATTCCTTTACCTTCCTCCTTCCTTTGGCAGTGCTGAGCTCCCTGGAATGATAGCACAGGTAATGCTCGGGGCAAACAAAGGTACATTGGCTTCAGAATTTAGGCTTAAATTTACAGGAGTCTTTGGATGGCCTGTACCCACTGAAGTCAGAGTGGCTGATATGGAAGCAGAGGACGCACACATGTCCTTATTGCGGCCAGGAGGACAGAAAGCACAAGCCTAAACAGAGGAAACTGGCCACTTGCCTAGTGGCTACTTGAGAGGGATGGGAGGGCAGTCTCCTTTTCTCAAGCTGTAGGTAGTGTACAAGGACCAAGGTCCTACACACCAGTTACCAGCTTGTTGCTTTTTTTTTTTTTTTTTCTTGACTTGTTTGACTTGACCTCATTTGTTAATGAAGTCCTGCACAACTTAATACCCCAAGTCAAACCACGGGAGAAATTACAGACAGCAATCACTGCCACTCTGTGTGAATGGAATGCAGCTTTAATTGGGCCCTCCTAATTGTGTGTGCAGCTGCTCAGGGAAACATGATGATGCTTATCTCATAGAGGAAAACAAACTCTGCTCACTATTCCACTGTAAACAAATGAGAAGGTGTGTATTCAAATGGTCACAAAAGTAAATATACCCACCTGCAGGTAGGGACCAGGAATTTTATGCCATAGCAAAGCAATTCTGTACTCATTGAGACTTTAATGTTGTTCACTGCAATTGTTTAAAACTCATCCTAAAGCCTGTGTGGAGAACTTAAACAGAACTGGGATACCATTCACATGCTCAAAACAAACATCAGCACCTCAGCCACCGAGTTCACTTGGATACTGTGAGCAGCCAACACCAACAGTGAAAATGAATTGTCTGCTTTTCTCTGAGCTGTTGAAATGAAACCTGCCCCTCCCCTTCATTCAGCTCAAGAGATGCTCTTTCCTTGTAAACAGGAGGCATCCTTTAATCACTACATAATTAACATTCCCATTATTCTGCATTTATGAGCTGCTTATTCTCCTACTAGTGAAGGGAATTGAGTTGCTCAAGAATGTACCAAGTCAGGTGTTATTTAACAGGTCTGCACTGGTGATGTAGGTGTTCAGTGCTGCATGTTAAACCAGCCACATCCCTGCATGGTCCAGTGGTGTATGCCACCAATACCTGCAGAAAGCTTTTCAGCATGATTTGTATTTTGTAGGAGAAAACCAAAATGAATAGACCTCACCAAACCATTATAAAAACTGTGTTATGGACAGAAGGCATATGATCTCTCCCATATCTCTCCTACATAAGTAGAAGAGGAACAGCAAAAAGAAAAGATGTGTGCACTAGAAGAATGGTGGGCAAGGAGGTCTGAGAAACATCAGCTGAGACAACTTCCTTTTCTGTTCTTCACATTTGAAATTATCTAGCGAAGGGAGCTTTTTGGGGGGTTTGTTGGAAAACATACAGAGAGACTAGTTCTGCTAGATACTTTCACAATTTTTTAAAAGGGAAAATAAAGATTACTAAAATGAAATGTTTTAATTAAGTGAGAAGATAACATAAAATTTACTCCCATTTTTAATGCATGTTAATAGGCAATGGGTCCAGTTCATTGCACCGAGTGCTACAGTGGAGACAAGGGAAGTAGGAAGGAAAATATACATTTACTACAGCTACCTTACAGTAGTTAAAAAACTTAGAAAGAACACCTGGAATTTTTAAAGCTCTAAATATTTCTAAGGAACAGTAATGATATAATTATATTATACTTCCACATACATATCTTTGGAACATAATACATGCTTAATGTCTGCACGTTTGCTCACCGTATTTTTCCTCTTACTTGTTTCCAGAGATCAAATTATATATTCAGTATATTCTCATTATTCTCAGTCTTTTCCTCTAAAGGCAGTGACTTCACTTCTTAATTGCGACCCAGTGGAGATAAGTTCACCACAACATAATTTAATGAACTATGGAAGAGTTACCTCTTTCTGCATGAAGTATCAAGCTGCGTGTCAGAGAAAGAGTATCTCCTAGGTGATGTTTCAGTAGATAATAATTAAGTAAGACATTTCCTGCTATAATACCACACACACACACAAATGCAGCCCTTCCCCCAAAATTGGACAACCCATAAAGTGAATTAATAAGCCAAGGACACTGTTCCTAAAAGAAATTCAGTCCCACAGTTTCTTTCCTCCATGATCACAAATGAGAAATTTGAAACTTACAGTACAGACAAGGGAATTTTCCTGGTTTTTCCCCTTCAGCTTCAAAGGCTGAAATGTACTTTATTTACCTTTCACAGCAGTCTTAGATGTGCCATCACCAGAGTCCCTTCCAAGTGTCAAGGCTTTCCTTTTTGCCCTAAATGATCCTGAGCAGATCAGCAGCAGCACTTTCAGCACACACAGCTGCCAGTTCTGCCCCTCCTGCCCCCTTTACTGAGGCCTTTGGGAAGAGATTTCTGCAGCACCAGCCTTACTGTATTTTTGTTATTTGTATTTTTGTGAAGGGAAAGAAACTTGGACTTTAAAACAACCCCTGTGAGGTGGCCTGGGGGCCGGACTGAGCTGCCCCATCTCCCTCCCAGCCCACTGCCATCCTTCATCCCCCTCACCCACACTGCTGTTTGCAGCCTGTCCCTACCTGAAACAGGGAAGGCTTCCTTGTGTCCCTTGATATTTGTATATTTTTGTTGCAATCTAATCTTAATTAGATTTCAAATTCCTCAAATTAGGATAAGCAAGTCAAATGCTGGCTCCTACTGAGTTCAGAAGGGTGTGTGGATTTTTAGGCATTTTTACAGCATTCAGCCACTTGCATCACAGCTTCCACACCTCCACTGACAGAGAGTCATGTGATTAAAATGAAAGATGTTCCACAAAGAACTGCTGAGACAGCATTTCAAGAACTCTGAATATTTTAATATTCATTAATTAAACGTTTTTGTATTTCAGTCCTTTTAGCAACCAATGACTGATGCTGTTAAAACATTCAAATGAAGGGCTAATTATTCATATTCTAAGAGAAATCCTATTTGCTACCACAGCAGCTGCAATTAGCAAGGCAAACCATCTTCTTGTAGTCATTTAGCAGAAACAGAAGCAAGTACAGAACTCTGGTCTTGATAGAAGCAAAGTATTTGCCATCTCCTTCTCCATGAAGAAGGTGCATGGTGTTAGAGGCTCACCTTGGGAAAAGGTAATTCTGCTTTCTGGCTGTGACTTTACTCCCTAAACAAAGCATTTATTAGACCTGTTGCATGCAATGACTCTTTTTGTAGCCT
The DNA here is from genome assembly GCA_018697195.1 of Certhia americana. Taxonomy (NCBI): domain Eukaryota; kingdom Metazoa; phylum Chordata; class Aves; order Passeriformes; family Certhiidae; genus Certhia; species Certhia americana. The sequence goes on along the minus strand of CM031867.1, from coordinate 2,424,128 downwards.
AGTTGCATGAATCTTTCTCTATTACTTTTATTTAGCAATCTTAACTATTCTTTGTCAGGAACTTCACAAAACTTAAGATTCCTTGAATGCACAGCTGCATTTGGATTGAATATCCATCTTCTCCACAGCTGTGTCTTAGCTGTGGGGCTCCTGGAAAATGGGAACACAGGTACAGGTGGCCAAGCAGGTTTTTTAGACACTGAATGGGACAATCCACAGTTTTTTTCACTGATAATTTCACTGTTTCCCATTATAAGGAGGAGCTGAAGCCAGAGACCCTGGCTCTGGAGCCTCCAAGGAGGGGTGGCCAGGTCAGTATGCAAAATATCTGGGAACCATTCTAAGTTACATTTTTTAGTCCATGGATTGCTTTTAAAGTAACAAAAGGGTCCAAACAAAGGGGAAAAAAGTAAGTTTGCACCTAGCAAACCTCAATAGAAAGAGGTCTATGTGTCCACTCAATAATTGTAGGAGATCACAGACTTAGTGGATGTTGAAGCTACAGTTTAAAGGCTAGAGTAACCAGAAAGTCACCTAAAGCTATTGGTTTGAATGATAAATTTAAAAACTAAACTATAAAAGAAATAATCTCTCCAAAAGGACATTGAAGTAAAGCTTATTAGGAGTGCTCTACACCAGATACAAATAACCATCCAGCTGGAAAGTTGCATTTCCTCACTGGGCCAGTGCAGAAGGATGGTCAGCAGTAAATGTGCTTGTGTTTAATGGCTCTTTTGCAGCCTCACTCAAGCTTACAGGGGAAAATCCCAGCCCCAGATTTCTTCAGGAGCCATATTTGTTTTGTCACTGTTCAGAGAACTCTTGAGGATGAGTCTTTGAGTGTGCAGAGCTCTCTTCCCCTCCCTGTGGTTCCCCTTGCTGCTCATCCAGCAGTGAGCAGTGCTGTACAGATCATTTTACAAACATTCCAACTGCTCACAGCAACCACATTTTAACCCTCCTGAAAACATAGATTTCAGGTATCTTCAAACATTTCTTTCTATATCTGAAACAACAGAAAGATACATCTGGGGAAATAACCAAAGCTTCAAAACGGTTAGTCTGGTTTTAAATTCATCTTTCCCAAAAAGTGATGCAGAAGTGATGCATGTATCCTCTGCTATGACAGATGCAAACTCCTCCTTTAAGCTGTAACTTCCATTCAGTCGCAGACAACCGTGCAAGCCCCTATGGAAGTGAGTGAGACTGGAAGGGGACAGTATCCAGAAATCCTGCAGGCATTTCTGTGGGGAAGTTAGAGTGGGAAGGCCCTAAAGCAAGAGGGGTCAGTCTCAGCAGGTTCCAGTGACACTTCTGCTTTCAAACTTCTGGTGCATTGGGCACATTGATCTTCCTTGGATTGCTTTAGTCACTCATACACACAAAATGCTAATTTGCTCAATGATTATGTTGGCTCCTAAAGCAGGTGGGGGTCCATGTACTTTAAAAATAGCTTTAGAAAACCTGATTCAAAGATTGTTGGAGAGAATAGTAACTTTTCTTGACTCACTTTTGAGTGTGTCCCAAGAATTTATCAGTTCCTTCAGCCCCTGCTTCAATAGAGTTGAACTCAGCTTACTGAACATGATACTCTGCTTTTTTCTTATTACTGGTTAGAATTCAAATTCACAGTGCAGCACTTTGAATCAGAGGTTTTCCCCAGATGCCTCTGATGCTTATCCTCCCTTTTTTAAAGAGAATGCTACTTCATCTTGCAGAGCTGGTGGCCTCTTTTCAAAATCTACCACACTGCAAAGAATGATGTTGTCAGACAGAATGATCTTTCTCCAATAGCTTTAGCAGCACTTTTGTTATAAAGATGTTAAAGATAACATGGAAGAGAAAAGGAACAGATTTAGAGTCTCGGGATAACAAAATACAAAGCATGACAAAGAATCATAATACTGATACTTGTAACTGAAAGAGCTACTGAGTAAGTCTATTCTGGGGTTTGGGGGAAGAATAAGGGAAATGAGTAATGTATGTTGCTAAAAATAAAAAAGAAATTTTTGTGAGAAATGATAACAACATTGTTTTTCAGGAGTGTTCATTGCTTTGTTTCATTGCATTTAACTGGTACTTAATTGTGCTAACTGGAAAGAGCATCAGTCCAAGATTGCACACCTTCAGCAGTCTGAACCTCCAATTCACAGTTAAGTTAATCCAGGGAAATATTAAGTATAATAAAAGGCCATAAATAGCATGAATATCATGGGAACAGAGAGCCACAGCACTTACTCTAGCTCTGAGAAACAGAAATTATACTTAACAGATTTTAAAATACAATGATATGGAGAGTCTTTAGTAACATTACACTGACTTAAAGTGATGCCCAGCTTTGGGGGCTGAGTACTGCTCACAGGGTAAAGGTCTGTACATAGACTGCTAGGTGGTGTTTTCTCTCAAACAAGAAAAAGATTTCAATCCATGGCTTACTGGTAGCTCTATGTTAGTTGATTTATACTAGTGCTAAATATTTTGCAAAACCTGAGATACTGAAGAGTAGAAAGTCCCCTAGAGAAGATGTAGTTAGAGGTACAGGGGGCAGAGCACAAGGTTCCTTATGCAGCTACACATGTCCAAGGACAGCTTGTACAAGAGTGAAGGAGATTGTGCTAATGTCCTCCTTCATGGGAGTTGTTCTATTCTTCAAGTAAACAGAAAGCACAGGTCACCCTGAACCCATTTTGGCTAGATTTCGTGTTTGGTGGGGTTAGCCTTCCACCTGTCAGAAAGAAAGACAAAACCCAAGGGAACAAGAAGCCCTAAGACAGTGCCTACTGTTGAATAAAGCCTGGATCTCCTCATTGCTGAGGGACTGCCCCCTGTTCCACATGTTCAGAGCTGCAGTACCCAGAGAAGGTTCTTGGAGCAGAGCTGGGTTGTTCCAGGCCTCAGTGCCCCCCTATGCAGCAGCTGGTCCTGCATTCACCCCTGAGATGATTCTCTCTCTTTGCTGCACCTATTAAAGTTTTAAAGGATACAGACAAGTGTAGAATGTACCTGGTGGGCTCTCTCCAAGTATCTTTTTCTTGCTTTCTACCTTTGTAAACAAGTTAAAAATGCAGCGAAGAGGAAAATTGCTAGTGACACTTCAGGCCTTGCTGGGTCTCCTACTGTTACCACACTGAACAGCATAGAAAAGTAATTATGCCAATTAAAAGGGTTGGAGTAATAATTTTGAAATAGCAGATGTCTAACGTGTCATTTTTGAGTGAACTAACACAATTCCTGAATTTTCTGGATTTTTTGCATAAAGTATTGTAGCCTGCACAAGTGTTATAATTCAAACACTCTCATAGTAAATAGCATGTACCAGAGTTGAGGATTAGGTGATTTTATTCCTGTAATAGGATTTGCCTGCTAATTGTCAATGAAGTGCCAGCAGCCTCTATTATTAGGAGCAGAGGAATTGCTGTGGTGGCTCAGATCAGCAGCCCTTCTATCCATTAAAATATCCTGTCTTTAGCACCAAGAAGTATGTAATGGTTTAGAAGGAAAGGCAAGGTAGTCTGTTCTGGAATAAACTGCTGTCAGGTAAAGGGACTTCAGTATTCTCATTACTAATACACAGGTTATGCCCTAACCCAGGAGCACTCATATTTCTTACAGAACTCCTTTTATGTTGGCAAAGAAGCACAATCTTTTAATTTCTCTTTATAAAATTCTCTTTCTGTGACTCCCTGCCAATCCCTTAATTCAGAAGACACACGGTGTGATGGCTCTCCTTGTTCTTCATCAGAATTTGTTTGTGGCATCCCAGTCAGACCCAAAGCAGCCCATGATGGTTGCATGGTAAGAGCTTCATGAGAGACAAAGACCAAAAGTTGAGGTGTTCACCCAGAAATGTCTGACCCAGCGATGCAAAAAGTGAGATGCATAGAGAAGACTCTTTCCTACAGCCTGTTCCTGAAGTCATCAAGCTTCAGGATCAGTTCAAGAAATCTTGGAATTCACAAGACAACACAGATGGTTGTGGAAAATGCAACTGAATTCAGTGATAACTGACTTTAGGAAAACAAATTCAGGTCTTTAGGCAGGGCTGTCAGGAAAGAGGTGAGCTACAGCAGCTTCCCTGTGATAAGGGCACCAAAGAACTATCTTGGCTGCATCAGCACAGTCCTGCCCTGTCACCTGATTTGGGGAATGTACAAGGAAGGAGGATGCTGAGGAGGGAGAGGAATAGAGGTGGGTGATGTGAGAAGAGCAGCTCTCTGAATGCTTGTCTTATCAGAACTCAAAACAATACCTGCCCATGGCTAAGTCACAGATCAGTCTGGTTCTGACTTTACTTGTAAACTGCAATAATTTAATGATTTGGGATCCTTCTTTCTTTATACTCCAAAACCAAATGATTGTTCTGAAAACTCACACTATGCCTTCTGCATTTTTGTTTCTCCTGCATAAGTAAGACAAAAACAAGCTCTGAAAGCAATACATTGCAATATCAGGTAATTATATCACAATACACTCAAGCTCTTTCAAATCATTCATTAGTCAGACATCTGCTGCAGATTAACATTGGGCCAAATTTGTCTATTAGGTAATTCAATGGACTCCAGTACCATTTAAGCAAGGGACACTCTGTTCCAAAACTTACTGTCTGTGAGTAATTTACTCTGGTTTAGAGCTTCTCCCTTGCACTGCTTTAGCTTGAAATCCTCTTGCAGTGCAGTTGCTGTTTACTAGCTTGTGCTGATACATCCACTTTTTCTGACTTAATTCAAGGAAATTCAAAATGCACACATTACCAAGGAAATTAATTTATTCAATGAGCCCAGCAATGTCTACTTTTACTAATTCTGTAATGCTGGAATAAACAAAGTCAGAAATTATGCTTGGCTTTCTAGGCGTCAATAAAACCTCATAAAACTGCTAAGACTCATAAATTTCGCTGTATAAAACCTGGTATTAGGGCAACTCTTGACTTGGAAATTCATATTACATTTTAACCAACTAACAAATGAAGCTAATATGTATTGATTGCATTAACAATTCATAAATGCACTGGAAAGAAATTAACAGTCTTTATAGCATTGCCATGTCTTTGAGGCATTGATTAAACTCTGTAGATGCTAGTCTGCTACTCCAGCAGCTGTTCAGTGAGCCCAATGTTTGTCCATCAATGTCTTTTGTCATTGGTCTGACTGTCCTGCTCCTTCCCAGGTTGGCAGACATTTCAAAAACTGAACTGTCACCATGGGATAATCAATTAATCAAGCATGAATTGCTTGACCAAATCTCCTAATGAATGTTAACATGTAAACACTTGTCAGACACTTGCAGACCAGAGGGTTTGTGTGGTTCTGTTGGTGTCTGGGAAGCTGACTGGCAGCACAGCCTGTGAGCACAGACCTATCTCATTGTGTTAATAATGCACATTGCTTAAAAGGATTTCTTTAAAATAGATTAGCTGCAGCCATAATGATTTTATTGATTTTACAATCTTTTCTCCTTCTATGGAAATTGAGATGAATCTTTGCAGGAAGAAGTTGGTACCCTACAGGAACTAGGGGAGTATGCAGGGTATGAATGGTTGATGCATTTTCATGAGCCATTGCATCTCCTCCCAAGAGCAGTTTGCAGCCAGTCCCTGTAATTACAATACTGCTTAGCAACACCTCAAAAGTCCTATTGCTGTTTCAATGATAAGCCTCATTCACAGGGATTACATTTGTTAAATTAATATTAAAACTATGCAACAGTTCTCTGTGAAGATGTACATTTTAATTATTTTGTATAAATATGGTGGCTTAAACCACCGTGGCTGTCATTAACAGAAGAGTGGAGGGAAGCTATTTCAGCTGTGTTAATTGTCTGCATGCTATCCAGGATCCTAAGGCACACACTAAAGCATCATTTTTTGTTCTCTAAACCTATTCTTGAACCTTTAAATAAATCATTTTATTATCCAAACTGGTCAGCAGAATGAGTTAAAGAATTTTTTAAACAAAAGTATTTTGTTTCCAGGGTCACTTGCTTTCAACCAAACACTAGATTTTGTCCCTCAGAAGTTTTGTTTCTTTTTTTTTTTTCCAACAAAACTCACAAAAGACAAAATGCACTATGATGTTTTTCTACATTCAAACAGGGCAGTTTTACATATAGATACACTTTTTTCTGGAGCACTCCCCCTCCTGAGCAATCTCCATTGAACGCTGCACTTTTTTAAATGAGAGCACTTATTCAGATGAAGGATTATGGATTTAGTAATCCAGCTTTAGTCAGGTTGGTTGTAAATTCAGAGCCTCTAGTCGTGTATGTGTAGTGATGAGCTGCAGTGTACAGTTCAAAGCAGAGCTCCCCTCTGGTTTACACGGGGAGCTGTGCTGGACACTGGCTGGACGATGCAGCCAAGCAGGGTTGGACTTTGCACACAGGAATAATTTCCCCAGTTCTTTCTAAAATTCAAAACTGCAATTTATAGACAGGAACTATCTTTTAACTTTTCTTTTTTTAATGCTGCCTCTGCTCTGAGCAGATTTTTCAAAATGCACGAAGCCAATTTAAAAATGCAGAATGTCATCCTGTCCCCCCATGCCAGCACTGCAGGAAAGGGCACGGACACACGGGAATGGCTGCGACCCACGGAACACACAGTCTCAGGTTTTTGTGTGTTTTGGTGAATCCTGAGATGCAAAGAGTCTCTTTTCCCCAGCACCGAGATCGAAGAAGAAGTCAGGGGCCATCTCTTCTCTTCTTCAAGGTTGTTTATTTTTTCTTATTTATTACATTCTTTCCCTGACCAGCATAATTCTGTTCTGCAGGTCAGTCCAGGCACAATTCACCGCCCCGAAGGGGAGGGGTATTTTTATACTAAAAATTACGCCCACAATGTTTACGAAAGGTTCCCAATACCTATCATTCATGTTAGGAAGTCAGTCTCTACTCTAAACCAACCAAAGGTGCCACCATCACAACAGAAAATGGAGCAGATGAAGAAGGAAGAAGTCTAAAACCACCATCTTGTGAAACCTCCATCTTGTTTTCTACTTATCAGTCTAAAAAACCCCATAAACCTATTTTTCACCCTGTGACTAACTAACTGTCACTCCACTTAAACTCTTGTGCCCTGTAAATCCTCACACAGAGATGGTAATTTCTCTCAAGGGCTAAAATGGGAGGCACAGGAGTTTTTGACTCCTTGCCAAGGTCTCTCAGTCCCTGTCCAGGTCTGGAATCATCCAGGACAGTCAGAGGAGTGTTCTGGACTCTGACAACACAGCAGCTGGAAACGGCTGCCATCTCTGAGCTGGGATTGATTGCTCCCCAAGACTACAGAGCCTGTTTCTGGATGACTTTCTGAGAGCACTGGGATGGAACCATGGGGGGCTGTTTCAGGAAGCACCCAAAAGGCAGCAGCAGCCCCAGCTGGGCAGCCTTGCAGTTCTCTGAGTCACAACACCCAGCAAGCAGCCCAGGAAAATGCCATTTTAATTATAATCATTTTTATTTAGTGAGCTTCCTTTATGAAAATGGCATGCAGACCTTTGGAACGATGTGCATTGGCTTTTCATTCTGAAAGGAAGCAGCAGTCTGTTCTTTTACGCCTCCCAGATCACACAATGTTCTCGGGTTTATAAAAATATTTTTTCATTTTATTCTTTTCACGGTGCACCGAGAAACCCAAGAATGTAAAAGTCTTTTTCCTCCAGCTAGAGATTGAAGAAATGGTCGAGAGCCATCTCTTCTGGTTTTTCATGGTTGTTTATTTTTTCTTATCTATAACATTCTTTTTCCTGACCAGCAGAATTCTGCTCTGCAGGTCAGTTTCAGACACTCTCCCTGCCTTCAGGGCGGTGTGTACTTTTTATGTTAAAAACCATGTAAGCAGTATTTATAAAAACTTACCAAAATCTATTATTCATGTTAGCAAGTCAGACTCTAAACCAATTAGAACATGCCACCATCCCAGCAGAAGATGGTGCAGATGAAGAAGAAGGAAGAAGTCTGAAAACCACGAGACTCCTCCATCTTTTCTTCCCTGTTTACCATTCTAGAAACCCCATAAATCTAAAATACTCACCCTGTGATAAACTACACACTATATTACTAATACACAATCTTGAAAGTTCTGCTTTATCCTAGAGCCTAAAAGGACTTTTCCCACAAACAAAGGTTAAAAACATTGTCAGAGATTTTTCATTCCTTAAACATGCAAAGAAATATTTCTCAGAATTTCTAATTCCCACACAATGTTATTAATCTAATATAGAAAGCATCAAAGAATGAAAATGGCATCTGAGAAAATACATATTGCACTGTATACATGCATATACTTTGCTTTGCAAAGCACATAAAGCATGAAAATATGCTTCCACTTGGTTTAATGCTAGTTACCCTACATATTTCTCTCTTTTATAGAATCATTAAGGTTGGAAAAGATCTCTAAGTTCACCAAGTCCAACCATCAGCTTACAAGGCCCAATCTTTTTGTCATATTATTGTAAAATAATGGAATATTTACTTAAACTTATTTACATTATTACATTCAATGCAAACATGTGAAGTCAGTTTCTGGAAAGTGACTAAACTTATTATCCTTGAGTTTATCAACTTTCCAGAGCTTGAATTTAGATCAGTCAATGTACAGCTGTTCTGTTTCCATCAAAACTGATTTTTTTAATATCACTGCCACTTGCTTCTCTGGACCCACATGTGTGATAGAGCAGAGCAGCATGGTTCATTCATTCCCTACAGTATAGTTTCTATTTAAAAAAAAAAAAAAAAATTATTATCTATTATTATTATTATTTTATTTATTATTTTTATTTTCTATATAGTTTATATATTCATATACTACAGTATAGTAACATAAGTGCTTCTTTGGAATATCCATGAAATTAGTACCTAGATGAAGCAGGAGCTATTCTCTCAAGAAAGAGACATGCCTTTGGAGGAGAGGCAAGCTAAAAAATCCCACCCAGGCTGCGCAAAATATTCTCTAGTTGTGCCATCTTGAGTGTGGTCTTCAAAATAAAAGGAAAAAGAGAAAGGCAGTGCTCAAGTGAAATAAAAATTTATCAGTTAATACAGGTATCAAGTTTATTTTGCTTATCCTCATGGAGGCTGGTTCTCATTTATGTTTTTCCACTATAATTTATACCCTGGGAAAGTTCATGTAAATGGCTAGGAAGTATAGAGGGACGTTAATGTAACTAAAAATAAGGTTCTCACAATGACTTTATATATATATTTATATATAAATGAATAAAACAGCCTACAATTGTTAGACATTACTTACAGGTTTTATTTATGGAATGGACGTTTTTGCTACTTCCCTGGATTTAACAAAGTCAGTAGAAGGCATACATAAATATAAAGGATTGAAAAGCCATTCCCTACATTTTTGAAACTTAGACTCTCCCTGCATGGCATTCTCAATGCTTTAAAATTCCATGATGGCATTTTTGGGCTGACTATAACTATTCTATGATATTGTTCAGGTTTTGTTCCCAAGCTCCTTTAAGCCTGCATATCTTTGTAGCTGCAAAAACCTTAAAATCCAAACAGAAAGGCACGTTGTAGGAAATGCATTAAATCTGTATGTTCTCAGTGGAGCCACACTGCTGAGCGTTAGCACGTAATTCAGCCCAGTGCCTCTGTCAGTGGCTCTGAGCAGGCATCAGCACACAGGATTTCCTGTCCCATTGCAGGTTTACTCATCTCCAAATAGCCCATAGGCTGAACAGATGACTCCAGCAAACTCTAGCACTGGGTTTTAATGAGAGATGCCCTGAAAAAGTGTGCATGAAAACAGTAAAACGATGTTGCAGTGATACCTGAGAGTCCCATCTATTTTCAGCAGTGCTCACTTTCGTTTATGGAGCAGCAGTGACATTTCTGACACATGCTCTGTGGCTGTCATAACATTTTTTCTTAACCTTTTGCCGAAAGCACCTGGGGCTGGAAGCTCCCCACTACCTGCCACGGACAAGTCTGCTCCATATCCACCAGATGAGCAATTCCAACGTCACCTTAAAGCCTCGGCCCACCAGGAGCTGCCTGTCAGCCTCCTGCATTTTCTTGTTCAACAAGCACTTGACTTTGGGGAATCTCTGAAGTGTATTTCATATGGTTTCAAATCCATTTCCATACCTTCTAAAGTGCTTTATCCACAGCACATCTATGATTGTCTAACACCACATTACAGGGACCTTTTTGGAAAGACTTTGCCTGAAGCACTGATTTTGCAAACGTAGTCATACATGCTAAACCTTGATCGTGTGCCTACTCCTGTGAAAACCAGTGACACAGTGTGAATATTTGCTTTGTACTTAACGCACTATGAGTGATGTAATGACAGAAAAGCTTCTCTGTGTAAACAGACTAAGGATTGGGAGAAACTACACAAAAAACAACACCCACACTCCTTCCCTCAGTGCAAAAGTTATTTTTCTCTCTCAGTGCTATTACTGTCTACTTCAGATTCTACACTTCTAAAGCTGTTTTTAATTCTGTATTTTCAATTAAAAATGCTGGCTGAACATATAAATGACCTATAGCATCGGTATTTTGAAGGCTAATTAAACACTCAATATCAATTTTCAATCTTTTTAAAGTTATTTTATATTTATTTGGTTAATCTTAACAGAGGAGGTGTTTGGGATTTTTTGGCAGTCACCTTTAATATTTTCCTGTTAAGATGAGGGCAGAAAACGTATTTCATGAAACATAAAATGAGAACTACTCACAAAATCACCTGATTGCAGGTGAAAGTGATTTGGAAAAAAACCTCATGCATTTGAAAAAAAAAATTAAATCATGTTTAAAATATGGCAATAACTGTTTTTGTTGTTGTTATTAATATAGTTTCCACCTTTCCCCAAGGCCAGCTTGAGTCTACCCTGGAGCACAGTTTGCTCCCCGTGGAGCTCAGAGAGAAGCACCAGGAGCCTCACAGGGCAGGCAGGGGTTGGTTCCCTCTGGGGAAGGAGCAGGAGGATGCTCAGGCTGGACCAGTCCTTAAAGATTTGGGATTCTCCTGCTGATGTACAATGCCTGGGTCTGCCAGGGAGCAAGGACTGGGCTCTCCAAGGGCAGGTGGGAGCCCAGGGTGTCAGCAGGAATGACTGCACCCATGCTAGTGAAATGCAGTCCCTGCAGCCACAGCCCAGCAGCTCACCATGGCTCACACAGGCTGCAATATCCTCAGACTGCAGTGGCACAGCAGACTTTAATGTCAGCCTTCTCCTACTGCCCTTTGAGATAAATACAGCATCCTCCTTAATCCTACCAGTGGTTTAGCTGTGCATTTGCACTACCTACAGCTTACAGGATCAAGCCTGGAGTTGTTAAATGATCCAAGAGAAATGTATTACAGGATTTTGCTATCTTCAAGCTTTACAAAAAAAGCTATTGGTGTAAAAGACAGTGAATAATCATATTTGTTCCGCTATCAAATGGCAAACACAAAGAAAACATTATCTGAATTGGATCGATTCAAAATGTTTATGCTGCTACTGAATGCTACTTGAATATTGCTGGGTACATCAATTGAAAGATGGAATTTGTCTCTAGATCAGATTTGGAAGTACAGGCAGCATATAGTATGCACCTGGTTAATCCACAGAAACCAGCAAAATACACAGAAAAAGGAGAGTCTGGAACCCCTTAGCAGCACAGCAGCACCAACTCTGATCTGAAGTTGAACTACTGATGTTCATCTCTAACGGAAATTATTTCATTTTTACTGAGAAACAAAGGATGTTCTTTAAGAAATGCAAGATTCCTGCACAGCTGATGAGGCACACAGCACTGCAACTACTCCTTCCCTAATACAAGTTCATCCCCACCCTCACTCAGGGGCAAACCCTGTAAGCCAACTGCCTTTTTCAGGTAGTGGTTTACACAAGAACATCTTTTGGCTGCTGTTTAGTGGAACAAGCATTCCTGTCAGAACAAACATTGGAAGATTTAGTTTAAAATTAACCTGACACATTAAAGATAATAGGAACAGATCTTCAGTTACTGTAATTCCATCAGAGAAGTCCTTGTGGGAAGCTAAGGAGAGCTGGTTACCTGCTGGATTTCTCTGGCTAATTATGTCATCTACACCAAGTATTGTTTTGCAGACAGCATTGCACACGTGATGAAAGAGTTAATTAATCAGTAGAGCTGCTCATGTTAAGTGTTTGCGCTGCCTGTTTGTTAAAGTAAATTTAAATTTATTTAGAAGAGGAATCATTGCTATCATACAGGAAGTTAGCTCAAAGATAGCTTATTTGTCAGCTAAATATATACCTGCATCTCTCTTCCCACATATAGATATAAAAGGATAAAAATAATCCCCTTTGTGGGTTTTATCTGTTCTTGCTCTAAATTAACACCTCTGTGCTTAAAAGGAATGCCTGACACAGCTGATGAACTCACCTGAGCTGGTCCCATCAGCTCAGGGATGTCTCAGCCTTTCCATGGCAGAAGTGCAATCCTTGCTGCTCTCTCAGTCAATGAGCAATTCCAAACACACCCCAGATTATAACAGTGACTGATCTGTTCTCCTGCTCTTGTTTCAGCAGTCAAATCCTTGCACAAATGCAATCTGAGGTACTCAACATGCTCAACTCTTTCCTGGTCTCTGTGCTCAGGGCCCAGGCAAGAACTCCTTCATGCTTTTTATCACATGACAGCAGTGTCACTCTGACTTAAAATTTTAGATAGCAGATGTAAGTATCAGTAATGCAGAAGGTCTATCAGTAGCATAAGGACACCTTCTAAAAGCCTAAAATTCACACAACTAAAGACCCAAATTTTCATAAATAGCCCAAGTGGCATAAAAGAAAAGCTTTCTGCTGTATTTAATAAACATCACATGTAGGCATGCTGCCAGCCTTCACATGGGCCAAGGGGCACACAGTAAATTCCTACATCTTCAGTGTTTACTTCATGGCTCCTTTGAAAACAACAGTGGCTAACTGTGTTGATGGAAATCTTGCCTGAGGTGGCTGAGCAGTCATTAAATCCTTAGCCTTCTGTTCAATATGAAATGACATGCTCATTCTGCATTTCTTTCACTGAACTGCTATGGAGGAGCCATGATTCAATTGATATGCCTGGCTCAAGCCCAAAAATGATTGCACTGCACTTTGCTGTAGCAGGCTGTCAGCTCACATTCAGAAAGCCATACAGGATGCAATTGTCTGGTCACTGAAAATAGCTTTGGTGCATATTTAAGCCATTTCAATGTGGCAATATGAGAATTAATTCTCTCTTCTCCTCCTGGAAATTGATCATTTGCATGGCAGTGCTGCTCAGTGTGCACGGAATCATGGCATTCCCACAACATATTAATATTTTAGTTTGTTATCTCTTAAGTTATTTTTAGCAGCCAACTGTCCTTGTGTAAAGCTCCAAACTGCAGCAGAATGCTCAGGCCTGTTGTGTGCATGGTCAAGGACGCATTGTCATGCAGCTCTCAGCAGGCTGAAGCCTTCTCTATTATTAAAGTCATCTCTGAACTCTCTAACACATGTAATCATCAGACACAGGATGTCTTTTCCCACCTGCTCACTGTTCATTAGTCTGTTATCCTGCAAGTTTTAACAGCAACTTGTGTTTCTGCTGATAAACACCTAGAATTGAGACCCGCTATAACAAAGCACAGCATCTGGTGATCAATTTCTTTTGAGTGACTGGAGCACATTCTGTTTTTCAGTAGGCATTCTATTTTTAGCATTGGTTTAAGGATTGATAAATTTATAATGATCAAACTTAACTAAATATCCATATTCTGTCTTTACAGGTAAGAATCACATTTAATTCACATTCACTTCTTTTTGGAAATGCACAAGTTTTCTACAGGAGCTGAAATATTAGAATATCAATTTGGAAATGGATTTTATGTCAAATTTACGCTGAAAAGATCCATGGTCCCCAACTGAAACTTTTGCTGCTCTTTTTGTGACATAATAAAGGCTCAACAAGATCTGTGATATGTTAGCTGTATATACAACATATTAATTATCTCAATTTCTCTACTCTTCTGAGCAGAACTTTTTGCATTTTCGCAAATTAACACAGTGCATATAGGTATTAAGGGATATATTAATTTTATTATTTCCCCTTTCCAATACAGAGAGTGAGAATATGGGTTGTTGAAATCTTCAGCTATCATTAATGTTGCTGAATTTGAACCTACTAGGCAGAAAACAAGGGAAATACCAATGTCAGTGGAGGAGCCTTGCAGGCTCTAGGTCTCACAGGCTTCACCTTCAGGAACCAGCCTTTCTGAAATTATGGCTTGATTTTGCTTTCCCTCCCCAAGTGGCATCACTACACTCTTGATGGTCTCTGCACAAAAGAAAAAAACCAAAAGAGAAAAGTCCAACTCATTCACCTTCAAAACTGAAACAAAAGAAGGGTGGAGAGCTCTCTCATGATTTTGCTCCACATGTGATTTCCGCAGTTCCCACCAGCTAGAGCAATACTTCTGCCACGTGCCCTCTCCTTGCTTGTTCCTGCACCAAGGCACCCACTGCCACCTCCACACCTTCCTCCCCTCCTGCTGCTCCATCCTTACAGCCTGTGCTGGCCAAACTGCTTCCACAGTTGGATTCCACAGGCCAGTGGAAGCAGCAGGGCTGGAATTTTCATCCTTAGCAGCAATCAGACCCTCCCTGGTGACAGCTGGCAGCTAGAGAAGCAGGACGAGAAATGCTCTCTGCAGGGCTCCTCTCTGCTTCACACCGAGCAGATTTCCATCCCCACTCAACCAGGGACTGAGCAGTGTTTGAGCTGCCTGTGCTTAAATACTGCAAAAGGGCAGGTGAGATAACAAGGTTCAGAAAACAAGAAATTCCTGATTTGTGTGTTTCACAGAACAGCTTTACTTCACTATAGGAAAACCAAGGTGGGGGATCCTACAGTTGTTATTTGCTGTAGATATTGTTCTGTACAGTAGAGGTTGGGTTAAGAGAGTACTGAAATGCTAATGAAGTGCTGCTTATTCAGCTTCTGCAATTTTTTTGAGCCAGTTTCAGTGGGGTTTTATTTTTCTTTCTTCAGTCCCTTGCTAATAGACACATACTGATGTTCACTCTCTCATGTGGTATATGATGTCTGAACTTTTAAAATTAATGTATTTTGCAGAAAAAAAGATTGTCTTATGTCTGTAGTCATTATATGATACAACAAATACTACAAAACTGGTATAAGAGGAATTTAAAATCTTAAGTCATACTATGTAAATAAAATAATATGATAGCTCTTCTTGGCCAAATCATGTTCTCAAAAAAAGAGACCCAGATTTGAACTATTTTTTAATTCTACATTCATTCCATGATAGGTTATAAAAATTCAGATGCTCAGTACCAAACTGTCTTTCAGAATATAAGAGACATATGATGGGGAGGATATGAAAAGGGTAATTAATTGCTTCATGATTTATTAATTATAGAGTAAGGAGTTGGAAGGGGATGCTTTGTTTAAAACACCTAGACTTCACTGTAACCACATGTTAAAATCTCAGCTGGATTGCTTTTAGGAGGAAATGGGATAAAATCACATCATTAATTAATTTATAATTTATTAATTAAAAAGGAGGTGGAGGAGGCAGACTTGTTTAAAACATCTAGACCCCAGTGCTAATGAACATTACAATCTCAGTAGGAGAATCAAGTCCTTCATTGTGCCCAACATGCAAAGCAAGATCTGCACCTATTCCTGTGCACACATCTGAGGGGTTGGGCTGGGGGCTCTCGGCACATCACACCACACAACAATTGTCAGGACTGTGTTTGAATGGCAGAAAGATAGCACAGCCCAGAAAATTAAGAATGTGCTGTGGTACAATACAGCCAGACTGTCCCCTCCCTCTACTGAAATTCCCAGGTTGGGAAAAACTCGTTATGGATGCTGGTTATTAAGGTATCAACATAGAAACTGCCCCAGGAACCTTTGGGCTGAAAAACCTGGGATGAGTGCTTAAATCTAGATAAAAAAGCACAGCATTTAGTAATTAAAGTTGATAAGAGGTTGACTGCAGGTCTGTATCTAGCAAAGCACTTCCATGCATGCTGAGCTTGAAGTAATTAATTAGTTTTGCTAAAAAAGACAGGTGAATGACTTCTGTAAGCAGCAGCAGATCTGGAAAACTAAGCTGAGGCTTACTTTGAAAAGAGATTTCTAAAACAACCTGCAGTTTTGTTTCTGTGTCCCTCATATTTCAACCTTGTTGGGTCCTACATGGCAGATAATTAGATAACACTACCTCTGAACATTTGCATTCACTGCTTAAATTCACTGCATGTCCTAAACAAGCCAATAAACAAAATGTCTCAGGTGCTCAGCAGCACTTTACAGGATAAGGCTGGTAATGAGAAGCAACTACTTATAAATCGTGCTTGCTTGATAACCAGTGACAAAAGATGAGGACCCTTGCTTATGTCTACAGTAAAAACACTCCTGGCTGCAACCTCCAGATAATCACAAACATCAGTTTTGTTGGTGTGGGCAGGTAAGAAATTGCCACAGCCCCATCTGAGAGAGCTCTTTGTCATTTCTTTCTCCTGTCTTAGAAAGCAGCAGAAGCATGGCATTGCTGAGTACAGCAGGAGCCACCCAGAGTAATTTGATCAGCTGAGCTCTTCTGTTTGTGTGTGTTTTTGGGAGCAGCTGTACAAGCCACAGAAAATGTCCTGTGAAAAGCAGGGCTGTGTTTAACATGGATTCAGTGACTCACGAGCAAAAGGTTCCTGACTGCTGAGCATTATTTCACACAAGTGTCACCTGCGCCTCCATACAAGCATCTGCACGTGCCAGAGGTGTTGAATACATTTTTAATGGCCTTGTTCTGTAAACACATCCTAATGGAAACAGGATTTGCCAACAAGGGCAGTCCTGCACGTGGCTTTTAGTGGTAACACTCAATGAGTAAAGTGCCTCTGTGCTTTCCTGTTTGGATCTCATTGTTGCACTGCAGTGCTCGTGTTCACATTGGTAGAAAAAGTACACTGAGGCTTGTTTTCATACCCAACTGCAAAGGCAAATGCTACAGTTGACACATGTCCCAGGAAGCAAAAACCCAAAAGAGTCAACAAAATCTCTGTGTACCATCTCAAAGAGCTTTTCTAATCTCCACTCTTAAGAAAGTATCTATAATTATTGAAATAATTAGATTGGACTTGTAGAGAGGCAATCCAAGACACTGGTCCCAGATAAATGGGTGATTCATTTAAGGGGCTCATCCTCAGCACAGAGAATGATTGCAGAGGAAACCAGTTACCTCACCACGCCTGTGCCTGCCCACAGTGAGAGCCCCACAGCACCTTCCTGAAGACTTGGAACAAATCATACTCAGGACCACAGCAGGGCTAACTGGAAGAAGCAGCCCTAGTTTCATTCACACATTCCAGTTATTTTGGGTTTTTATTTTTTCAGTGTAGTCTGAACCAAACTCCCCAGGCCTAAACACTCCTGAAATCTGGCATCCTTCTAGTGTAATTGCCGAGGCATTTATATTTGTGATGGAGCACAGCTTTATATCAAGCTTGACTTTCACATGGAGATTCATTTCCACAGTCTTTTATTTCCCATTGACTGGAACAATTCAGAGCCACAACACCTCCTGGGATTGTATGATGAAGTTGCAGAGCTTTGCAGCAGGAGCTGAAGGAAACGGCGTCACCAGTGCATGTCAGTGCAGGGCCACCAGCACCACTCCTCTTGAACAACTGCATGTTAAAGTTCCTCTCATCTATAAAACTGTGAGAGAAACTCTTCTGCTGCATAAATCACATCGGTATCAAAGGCTGAGCGTGCAGGCAGATGCTCTTTTTTTTTTTTTAGGAACTCTACCTCAGAACAGCCAAGTTAAGCTCACTATTATAAGAAATCCTTACTCTTTAGAAAACCCAAACATGTGGCAGTAATACCTGCTAAAAATAATAGGTTTCTTTCAAAGCTAAAGGAAGCAGAAAACTTATAGAAAGTACACCTTCAAAAACATCTAAATATTTGCATATTTGCTGATCTAAAGGCAGAAAGGATCCAGGTTACCTGAGAAACGGATTATTCAGAAGAATAATGTGAAATTCTTTCCCACTAGGTGCTGCTTGTAGTAACAGGGGAATCAGACCCCTGTGTTTAATTTCCCCAGACAGCTGTGCAGACCCAAACAATGTCAAAGATACTGCTTCAGGGAGTGCTACATAAGAAACGTGTGGCAGTTTGCTAAACCAAGTCCCTCTGCTATTTTCCACAGCAACCTGATCCTTCCCTTTGATTTTTTTTTTATGTTAAGTGTAACACAGGTACAGTGAGGCAAGAAAGGGTTAAGAAGGAAATGTGGTCTTCATACTTTTCTGATTTTGTGAGCATGAATCTCTTTCATGGAACAGCTGTCAAGTCAGCCAACGAAACAGGTCTACTTAGGTCTCCTGACAATACCAGCTGCTGTTGTTCATGTATCCTCAGTGACAGCAGCAAGATGAAAATCGAAATGAATCGCTCTACAAATGAGACACTTTTCTGCTTTGACTTTCCAAATGTGACAGTGTTGTTTGTTTTTTCAGTCAGCAACATTTAGAGATGTTAGAAGGCTCTGGTGTCAGGAAGTTACTCAGGGGGCAGTTTCAGTTTAAAAGGGGGGAGAAATCTGCATAACAGTTGCTTGCATAATAATGTTTGAATTTCTGCCCATTAGTACTACTGCCACAAAACTGATCAGCAAAATATTCCTAGCCAAACAAACGACTGCAGGCTTTGAGCAGCAACTGTGAACATTTCATATCTCCCTACGAAGTATTTATTCATATCCTTACTGTGCTGGGGTGCAAAATGTGGGTTCTGGCCACAGAACCTCAGCCCCAGCTCCCGTGGAGGGGCTGGAAAGAACAGATCCATTCCCTTCTGTCCTCTGCTTAACATGAGAATGTTTGTCAACAGATCACGAATTACAGAGAAAAAGAAATTGTTGAAAGTCTTCTTCTTCAATATGAGTTAGAAATAGGAACATTTGCCTGCCTATGCATAGAGCTGAAAACCCCCTCCAAACAAGCATCTGCAGTACATGTGAAATAATGGTTCTCCCCAGCTTGTATCAGAAGAATCTAAGGCACATGGTACACACTGAAACCCATCAGTTCTCTCTTGTTTCGTACAATATGCAGCAAGAAACAAAAACTAAACTTGTAAAAGACTGATTTTTTTTTAACAGTTGCATTAAAACTTATGAGCCATATCAAAACAAACACTGTAATATATTTTTGCGCATCCAAATGAAACCTTCCTTTTAAAATACATCTTCATTGTGCCATTCTTCTCCTAATATCTATTACAAGAAGTACAATCCAGCTTTTAGATTTCCCCACAATTTCAAAGACAGAAAAAATTAAATGCTATCCCCTCTCTCTCTCAAAAAAAAAAAAAATACAAGACAAAACAACAACAACAAAACACCAAAAAATGGAGAAGGTTTTAGAAATTGCATTATGTATTTAAGTTTGTTGACTTCAAAGGATCATAGATAGACCTTACAGACTTCTCTCCATGGTGGTCACAGTAGATCAGCTCAGGCAGTACTGCAGCAGCACAAAGAGAAATATCTCACTCATCAGGATGGTTTTGGAGTGTATTCCAGGATTTCATGTGTAAATGGCTCAGTTACAGTGATATCCCAAATCTCTAGAAACTTTTACAAGTTTTCTGTAAATCCACTGAATGAAAATCTGTTCTTATTCTGTGAATATTTATCCAAAGCTCATCCTTGTTAAACAATCAGCTTTAAAACTTCTTGTTCTGTCAAGCAAAATTTATTTTAGGGAACAGCCTCCCAAAATCTCTGGGTTTACAGGTGCCAGCTCGCAGACCTCTACAGAGCTCAATTCTGTTTTAATAATTAATATCACTACTATGTGCTAACAACACTTCCAATCTGAGAGGCTCAAAGTGATTTACAAATACTAATTAAGCCTCCAAACATGTTGTGAGTGTCCCCACATTACCAATGAAGGAAGAAAACTCAGTCAACTGGTCACTTTATACAGAAAGCCTGTGGGATTTGTCAAGAAAGAGTGGCAAGAGCCCCACAATTCCAGCTTTGTATTGCCAGCACAAAGCTATCTTGTGTTCCTGGGGTTTTGTTAATCTATTTTTAAACTAGATTTTTAATTCAGATTATACAATATTTTCTTGAACCATATGGGTAGATAAAGCCAGAAATTCTCCATCATTAACTGGTTGTTTATGATAACCAGATTGTTTTGCATCTGGTCTTCTCTGAAGCTGAGGAGTAAGTGAAGATGAGCACCATGTCACTGCAGTTACCAGAACTGCCTTGTGAGATCTTGTAGTTTAGCTGCTAAATTTAGAACTATTCTTTAAAACTCTCCATGCTCAGAATGTCTAGCTTGGCTGCTTTTTTAACTCTCACTTTGTTTTCCCTATAAATTAAGTGATGCAGCAGGTTAAAAAAAATAGCTGGGGAAGGGGAAGAGGCAATTTTTTAGTTTCTTTTTAAATGGCTGGAATCAGGTGTGTGTTCTGCTGAAAAGTGGCATTGTTGCTAGTAAAGGGACAGTGCTGGTGACAGAGATTTGCCTTTTGCTCTCCTTGTTGAAAAGTACTCACATATGATCCTCTCACTGAAGACAACTTCTTTGCATCTCTAAGTCAAAGACCTGAGAGTCAGTCCAAACTTAGGACACAGAAGAACTCAGATCAGAAACTAACAGAATAGTCAAATATATGAAAATCTTCATCAATATTATGAAAATCTTTATCAGATGACTGGTGATACTGCTGATAGCGTGCTTTCTCTTCATTTTAGTCCTGATGGTTGTGCATCACAAACCTCCCTCAGTCCATCTGGGGAGGATGCCAAACCCCAGAAATATTAAGTATTTTGTTTAGGCACTCTAAATTCATGTACCAACAAGCATGAGGTAGCTCAATTAACAGGACTGCACTCACGAAGATGTAACAAGCAATCCTGAAGTGCAGGCAAACTTCAGCTTTCAATGCTGATCAATCATTTCCCATCCCTTCCCAAAGAAATCAGAGCTGGTGCCACCTGGCAGAAGGCCAGCACTCCCAGCTGTGAAATTCCAATAAGAGGCTGGTTGATAAGTAATGCAATGGAATTTAATTCTGGGATTTTTGGCATCACTAAGCTGAAGGCAGAAAAGTAAGAGTAGGAACTTCCTTGGCTGTTAGCAAAAGAATGTCACTCCACAGCAAACCCTGCCACAGGGACAGGTTTGTGCAATGAGCATGTAAACCACTACAGATTTCAACCTACTGGTATTAGGCCATTGCTTCCCCCTGCTGCTATTTTCTATGAACCTTCTTCTCCTTTTTAATTCTTCCAGAGCAATAGCCTCTATTTTTTTTAAGCCTCCAGTATTCCCCACCAGTGCATCTGGACCTTTTCCATTTGACCATTCCATCTGAAAAGTAGCCCCAGCCTTGGAATATCTCTGCACTCCCAACAGCAGGGACAGAAATCATAGATTACTCTATTGTGCCCCAAAACTGGCAGCCCAGGCTGCTTGCTGATGCATTAATCTACAGAGAATGCTCCTGTCTTGGCTATCCATGTGCCAGACTGGAGCTGAGGTGAAAGAGCAAGCCTGGCCAGAGCCAGTCTTTTACTGGGCTCAGTGTAGACATGCTAAAGGGACCACCCTGAGGACATCAGGTTTGCCAGCTTGCCCTACTCTAGGATAGCAGTGGGGTTTTTCATAGCATTTTAATGTATAAAGAAGCTGCTCTGGCACAACTGGGTTGGGTTTGGGGCTGCAAAAAGCAAGAAATTTTCACATCTGTCAGATTAATTTAAATGAGGTTGGCTAGTCAGAACAGTTCAGTGGTTTGGAAAGTAAAAATAAGTCCTCAAGAGATGAGTGGGGCCTCAGGGAAATTGATGATAAACAGACTTACCAGCAGGCTACACAATTTACTGCAACATATTAATCCATGAGTGTGAAGGCCACGTGGGTATCTGTGTGTCTGTAATTTGTATGTGCACACACACATTCTCAAATCAAAATCTGGAGAAAGAGCAAGTCATTAAGTCATTAATGTCTCTTAAGTCATTGGAGCTGAATGAATGGATTTAATCAGCAGGTGGATAAATTATAACCTCCTTCATTTGCTCAGGTGCCACCACACTGACTTGTGGCAGTGTCCTGGTCAGGGGATGAGTGGCAGTGCCATGCCTGGCCCTATCCACAGGCAGCCAACAGACAAGAACTGATATTTGCTATCCTGAGTTTCCTGCTCTCTCTTCCTTTGGCCATTGAAGGAATCCTTCTTGCTACAGTGCAGCTTTTAAGTCAATCTTGCCTTAACAGTTTTCCCATCACCTTAATGTCTTGACCTAGGTATATGTTTGAAGAATCCACATAATAAATATAATATTTCATATTGTATTTAGTTATTATCTTTGACCTATGCCAGAAAAATGTAACATTGACTATTTCCCAGCATTTTAGAGTATTCTTTGGAAGCCCAGGAAACCCAGGATGATTTCTTTCTACCTGAGCATTTCTTTTTCAGCCCAAGTCCTCGTTTGATTGGCTTTTCTGAATGTAGCACCACAAAGCAGCTCATATTTCCAGGATTATAGAAAGTGGGTTCACTGCAGAGTTCAAGCATCAGCTGTTGATCTTTGTTCCAATACTTTGTCATACTATTACTGCAGCCCCTAAATAACACAGGAGTGAATTGCCAAACTAAAACCACATCATTTCTACAGATTCTCTGTGACAAAAATAGTAGGACCCAAATTATTGGGTAATTCAGCTTCTAGTACTGCACAGAGTAGATCAAGCACCAGATTGTAATCTTTTCTAGACCAGTATGAATAACAAGATACAAATTGGTCTAACAGGGAACAGAACCTGCCCCACGGAGTGCACACGGCTGTCCCTGTTCGTTTCCTCTGCACCAAGGGTGAGGCAGGATCCTCAAGTAGTGTGTGGTGCTAGGGAGAGTCTCACCTGAGCCACAGCCTGGCTTTTGGACAGCTCCAAATGAGCCTTTATTCACATTATCAGAGTCTCTGACAAGGGCTAAAATGGCCCAGAAAGAATTGAGTTTGAAATACTTAGGAAATGTGGTTGCAAATTTTGTATGTTACAGAAAATCAAACAACACCCAAAGTAAGTGAATCCTGTCTTATTTGGAAGTAAAATGCACATCAAGGTCACACTGGTCAGTTTATGGTGACAACCACATTTTCTTGTCAGCCACCCTGACATTCCAGTGTATCCTGTGCAATCCCAGCCTCTGTGCTCAGTGCAGGTGGAACCTCACTTCATAGGACAGACTCCCATTCTACTTTCATTAAAGATACATGAAAGATATAGCAAATTCAGAGACTTCCCTGAAAACATGGTCCTGATTTATTTCAGATATGATTTTTGGTCCTGTGATATATTTCAGGTATGATCTCATTTAAAAAATGGAAGTATTAATGGTATAGACAGAATATATAGTGCAAAAGGTTTTCTGACAGTGCAAGAAGTAAGCTTTGAGTACACAGAAGATCTGAAGTCATTATTTTTTTGTTATTCTGGTTTGATTTTGCTATTGATTTACCTTGGTTTTGACAAAGACCACGTAAACTGAGTTGTAGTACAAAACCTCTAAATAAGCTCCTGCCTGGAAGCATGCTGGAATACTTTTTGCTCATAGTCCCTACCTCCTTCATTAGGGAAAATTTTCTGTGCTTAGTTGTTTAAAAAGTTGTTCTGCCAGGAGCTGACTTTTGGCCATGTGCTGCTTGCAACATTTTCACACAATAAATTTAAGAGAAGGTAGCCTCGTTATGCAATTGTTCTTGTGAACATTAGGAAAGCTATTAAAATTTGATGTGATTGTTTATCACAGGCAGAATTATTACAAATACTAATGCAAAAGGTGTGATTATAGTTTACAAGTCAGTGCTACATGGAACGATGAGATGTTGGCAGTTGTTTGTCACACTTGGATTAGAATTAATTCTTATTAAATAATATTATAAATGCATAACTTTGTTTTTTCCACTGTGCTACCAGATGGATGTTTGTCTTCTAGTAGCTCACTGTTTAAGTTCCCTAAATAGCTGTAACTTCTAATATTAAAATGGGTAAACTACCAAATAATGCCAAATATCTGACATGCTCCAGTTTGATACAAAGAATTGGTTGTACGTTTTTCAGAGTGCAGGACACACAGTACAGGTTAATCAGATTTATAAAAAAATTTTCCTTCTGGCTTGATGCTAAAAAATATTGTTTCTGAAAGGGGATTATTTATTTATTCATAACAAAAACCCAACAGTCCTAACATATGGTTTCATGTCAGATATGCAATGTCACTCAGGCATGCTCCGTTAGCCAAGGCCATTTGCCTGCCCTGTGTAATCTATAAAAATCTCTATGTTCTGTATTTACCTCTTGGAGCACTTCTTTTAGACATACGTATTTGCTAATATCCAAATGCTAAATAAATCAATAATAAGTCAGGCTTTGTGCAAACAGGAACAGAACATGGGGTGTCTGAGCATCAACCTGGGACACATGATCGACAGTTAATAATTTCCTACCTAGTGATCTATATGTAAGTTTATTTTTGCTTTCACCTTAATACCAGGTTATATACAGATGGCATCAAAAATACCTCTTCTACAGTCATTTATAGTGATTCTTGCACTCAGCTGATCTAATACCCTTATTCATCAGATGCTATCAAAAATATGCAGCTGAATAACAGTACTTCAAAAATTACCAGAATTAGATTCTAAGGCCCTAATGTTAACTTTAATTAACTACAGAGCAGAAACATTATCACTGTCAAGTGTAGGCTAATCCATTCAATTTAGGATTTTGAATCCTTGGTGGTACCTGTAACTCCAGCATTTTCCTACCCTACCTCTTCTACCTAGATTCCAGAAAAAGTCACAACTATGCAAAATGTGGAGGTTCTTGAATAATATCCTTAAAATGAGGATGAGCCCAAATGGATGGCAGATGGTAAAAATAAATCAAATTAAATTAAATTTAAGGGTGTATGAAAATACCTCTGCCTTTGTGTTGCTAGGATGAAATAGAGCTGATACCTCTCGGTATGGGGCTGTCTTAGAGAGAGTTGAATTCATTGCACTGCTTAATCCAAGGAGAGGAGAAACAGAGCAATTTGTCAAAAGCATAAAACAGTATTTTCATCCTGCTGCTCTCCACCCACACAGAAAGAAACATGAGTTGTTTAGAGGAACCACAGATAGGATTGTGCTCAAGATTGCCAAGGAGAAGTACAAAACTGGGCTCTGTCCTCGACTGCTGCAGCCCCTGCTGCCCAGGGCACCAGGGCTGCCACTCTCCTTGCTCTGTCCTGCCCCGCCCAGCCCAGCCCTGCCCCGCCCAGCCCAGCCCAGCCCTGCCCCGCCCAGCCCTGCCCCGCCCAGCCCAGCTCAGCCCCTCCCTTCCCAGCCCAGCCCAGCCCAGCCCTGCCCTGCCCTGCCCTGCCCCTCCCAACCCAGGCCCTCCCAGCCCAGCCCAGCCCCTCCCTTCCCAGCCCAGCCCCTCCCAGCCCAGCCCAGCCCATCACCATCACCCCCTCCAGAGCTCACGCAAGCCCTCACAAGGTCTGCACAGAAACAGGAGGGTGGTGGCTGGTAACATGCTGAAATCCATAATGCCTTATGAGGCAAAGAGGTAATGCTGGGCCTCCCTGTAGATTCTGTGAAGACAAATCAATTATCCACTTTTATTCCTTAGATGGGTTTTAAGTTTTTAGCCCACTTTTTTTTCTAGTTATAATTGCTGCAGGAGAGAGAACTAGAGTAGGTAAGCTGCTGCTTTCACTTACCATAACCCCTGGAAAACTCAGGGTTTTTTATTTGACCCCAAATGACAACTTTAGGAGAAGAGACAGCCAGAAGGCTCTCTGGCCTCACAGGTGTGGCACTCACTTGGAATACAGATGACCTAAGATCCTGTCCTGGTACCAAATTAAACACAACAGAAGGTTCACCCTGAATTTTGCACATCCCTGTCGACCACACATTCTGACTCAAATGGTATTTAATGTTTTCTGTAGAAAGGAAACTGTTGCAGCTGAGTTTGAGAGAAGCACCTACACTCAATTGACCTTGTAAGGCAAGTTCAGCTCGAATATTCACATCTGTAAAAGCCAGACAGGAGGTAGAGAAGACTTAGCAATCTCTCATCAAGGTATCATTCATTACCAAACACATTAAAATATGTTTTGTCAACTACTTAGGGTGGAGTATACAGCACACTTCCCCAGCAAAAGCCACAAACACAGATATTTGCATCATTTCCAAATCTGCCCATTTTGCAGGCAGTTATTCATCAAGCACAGCTCCAGGAGACCCTTTTGGCCACTGCCCACTCCCCTCTCCCAGCTGTCACCAGTTTGTGCATTACCTGTAGTGACTCCCAGCCACAAGCTGGGTGCCTGTACCCTCCCTGAGCTGCCATGTCCCAGGCAGGGCTGGGACAGGTCCCTCTTTCCCCTGCCTTTGGCACAGCCAGCAGTGCCTATATGCTTTGAAATGCACAGCTATGGGAGCAGGATGAAGGAAAGACTTCAGCTTTATGGGAGTATTATGAAAAGCTCTTCGAAAATTGCTTCTGGGGTAGTAAAAAAAAGGAAGGGGAAGTGAGTATTGTTAACAAAACAGAGCCCCTAGAGACATATTTTATTTGCCAAGCAATGTACACAAAAAACAGATTAATTAAAGTTACATTCATATATTTTAAACAGCCTTAAATTATTAATTTCCATTTTGAAAATCTATGCAAGCACAGTTTCTTCAGCAATAAATTTTTAAGATGGTGGGACATTTTACATCATACTGTTCTCTGGAGACTTTTCCTTGTATCTTGGGTTTTTCATGAAGCCATGAATAGTGGAATAGGAAGGACTGGACAATATTAAGCAAGGCATTTCTGGATTTGGGCTCACTGGGCACAAACACCAGAAGCAGCTGAAGTGGAAGGAGGGAACAGGAGGCCCCATGTGCTGCTGAGCTGGCACATGCTCCAAGGAGCAGGGCCAGAGTTAAGTGCTCTTCCACAGGGATGCCCACAGCAGGTTTGCTGCCACAGGCTCCGTCTGTGTGGAGTGCAGGAGCTCAACACAAAGGTTTTTGTCAAAAGCAGAGAATTCAAATTCTCCTGCTCTGCTGCTGTGACCCCTGTGTGAGCCTGCCAAAGCCAGGTGTTGAGCTTGCTCTCACTGCCACCCTGCAGAACAAGAGATGATGTCTCCACTACTCCCCTGGGATACTGAACTAATGCTGAACAGAACTCCCCTGCTTAAGCTATGAGGCCACTTCTACATAAATATTTCCTACCATCTCTGGACAAATCTAGTCACCCTTTCACAGGACAGCATCATTTTCCATTCCAAAATTGTACAAATCAAGTGGTTAAAAAGAGCAGTAAGCCACAAATTTGCACAGAATTTTTAATTCAATGCTTTACTTTTCAATCTGCACATTGAGTGAAGTTTTACACACAGGTGATATACAGAAAAGTCTTCATAGGTCAAGATTTAAGTCACTAAGTTCTTGTAATTTTTTCTCAAAAATGGGGGACAATAAAAAGCATCTAACCTACCCCTCCCCAACTCCACAGAGTGAGAAAAATGTGCAGTGAAGCACAGTCAGAATCGGTGCTTGATGTGAAGAACAGCCACTGAAGCTGAAGCTTGCAAGTTTTTTGACAATTAAAGCTCTATCCTGCTGTCCTTCAGTGAAGCTGATGGGAGGTTTGCCTGAAATTGGTTTTGTGAAGCCAACAATGTGAGACTGCCATGAATATTTTAAAGTAAAGGAGTTGGAATACTCTAATGATCTTATGTAAATCTAGCCTAAGAAATTCATTGGTAATTTTTTTGAATGGGTCATTAAGCAAGGGAGAAAAGGTTGGAAAGCAGCCTGAAAAGGAGAGCATTTTCAAAAGCCAAAACACTCCCCAAATGCTTCAGAGCCATCCAATTAATCTAGCTTGGGGAAACCAAAGGAGAACAAAATGACAGATCATCGAATAAATGAGTAACTATAGGCAGATGCTCCCGTTTGTCAGGAGACAGCAGGAAGTCAGTAATGCATAGTTACCATGCTTAAATGCTGAATTTGAACCTTATATACTTTTAAAAATACCTGTGACTTAGCATTTTTCTTCTTATCATTAGTGATAAAAGCAGAAGTCCTGCAAAAATTCCAGATTAAGCAAGAGTACAAAGCCTGGTGAGAGTGCCAGCACCTCGTGGTTCCCTGGCTCACCTAAAAACTCACCACTGCACAGTCTGCTGCAGGACACTTGTTTGATTAGCTGTTCAACTAATTCTTTTTTTACTGTGAAACAGCACAAATATTCCTTAAGAAATTGGCTTTTTTAAAACATGAACAGAACTGCCCTTGACAGCTGAAGGACTTCTAATGCCTGATTTCCTTAGTCTCTATGTGAATGCATACTATTATTTGGAACATGGGAAGAGCATATTTATTAAGATTTTTGGTGAGGAAGTGATTGGGGTGAGGCTGTATGTGCACAGTAGACAAAGGGTTTCACAGTCTGTCTGCCACAGCTCACTCATTAAATCCCATCAGTTTTCTGTTGACTTTTCTCTTGAAGATTTATTCCAGAAGCAGCACTATGTCTGCAACATTTATGCCACATTAGCAATTACTTAAATGAGTTTGGGATGTTGAAATACATATGTACTTGTTCAGCTCATGCCCAGGGAAAGGACTTTTCTGCAGTGTAAGGTCAGATTGTGCTGTACTCAGAACTTGGAGTGCTGTCCAGCCCTACTCCTCCCGTACACAGGTGTTGTAGCAGGTTCTCTCTCAGGATCTTGGGTTTTGAGCTAAGGATTGATGGCACCTTGTGCCCAGCTTTAATTTAGATTGCCAGCATTGCTTGCTCAGGGAGACAGAAGGCATCATTAACCAGGATACGTTTAGATCATAGTCCCACAAGTTCCCACAAGAGAATTTTGTCTATAATTCCTGCTATAAAACTTCTGTTCCTCTCTGATCTTTATATTTGCAGCACAATGACCAAGTTCCTGGCTACCTGCAAGACACCCTCCTTACCTCTCTGAGGTAAAAAAGAGCCCTTGGCTTTGTTGGGAGGCAGGGAACTGAAGTTCTGTGAGGGTGACTGTCCCCACTGGGGCTGCAGTGACAGCAGGCAGAGTGGGCACTGCACAGCCAGGCCACTTTGGGCTGGTCAAGCACCACTCACAAAACCAGAGTAAAAGAGGCTGCAGAACAGCAGTGGGGCACAGACTGAGGAACCCTCCCTCTGTATTTCCAGGGTATGGAAAATTTTCAAATGAAACAGTCATCTGGAATACTTGGGTCATTAGAATGGGTCAGCTATTACATATGCAAATACCTGAATTAGCTTCAAAGAGGAATGTCTTTGAAAAAATGATCCTAGTATAAATACTAAATATTTTTTTATGAGGAAAAAAAAAATGAAGTTTTCATGGTTTTACCTAGAGGTAATGCTGATAGCAGCAATTCTGGGAAAAGACAAGTTTGAGTTTATGTGACAAACAGATCTTCACAAATTACTGAGGCTGTTTTGTAAGCAAATGGTGATGGACTGAAATGAGTCATGAAATATACAGAAAAGATCTAGGGCCATTCCAGTGATTTAATAAGACAAGGACAACGCCAAGTACAAACAGAAGTAAAGTTTGGAAAAAAACTGTAACAGGGAAGCCTCCTGCAGATAGCTAATCCAGATGATTAAACAAGAAAATCATTAAGATAGATATCCTCCCTTGTAATGTACTTTGTGACTTCAGAAAGAACTCAAAAGTTGGTGTTAATGTGTGCTGGAGAAAGAATTGAGAAAGTATTTAGATTATTTTTAGGGAGAATTAAGAGACCTGGACCAATCAGAAAAGTGAATAAAAGACTATTTTGTTGACAAAATAAACTAAAATTGGACAGAAGAATTTTACCTAAATTCCTGGTTTTGAGTCAGACTCTTGTGAATGTCTCTCTGTGTGCTCTAGATCGAGTAACCTAAATTCCTCTCTGTTTTTCCCCCTGACACCAAGTGTCTACTTTGGCCTCTGTTAGAGTGCTCTCCCCAAAATGAGACTCATAAAGCAAAATAACGCTTCCCATCCAAAGATCAAAAAGTGAATTTGTAATGGAGATGACAGCTGGGTACCAAATGGCTTGGTGTAAACACATCTCACACGTGTTTACACAACTCTCTGCTTGAAAATGCCTCACTGATTAGGGAGTTCATAGCTTTGCATGCCATGAAGCATCAGAAGCCTTTCTTTCATTCTTATTAGGAATTCAGAAGTAGAATATAATTCTCTATATTGTTAATAGGGTTGGAAAGTGTTGCCTATATTTAGACATTACAATAATCTCCCTTTCACAGCCCCTGAAGTAGGTAAGCATTTTGGATATTTATTAACTGGTTCATTAATGCTCCCTTCCCTCCCTTGTCAAGTTACACAGAGAATGAGCAGAAGCACAGAAATCCACCCAGGGCCAAGGCATTATTGATCCTAATCATAACATTCCAGTGGCAACTGCTTACATATACTGCTGCACTAATTATTAATAAGGGTTAACTCTAAGTTATTGGCATTATTATGGAAAGAAATTGGACATCACATTTCTGTGTAAATTCTGCCTTTTCATCCTGTAAATATCAGTGCATATTAAATATTTGAATTTTCACTGTATTAGAGGTTCTAAAGTTCACCAGTAATTAGTGCATTCAGGTGCCAAATGACTCAATTCCCAGGAGAGTAGTATTATATAAGGAACTGTGGCAAAACTTCAAGGACTGAATCTATAGTATAATTAGTGTAAACCTCACAATTTTAAGCATAATATAGTACTTACATCATTTGTTCTATGGATTTTGCAAAGCACTACCTATAAAACAATTTGAAGCACTTTAATTTGACAAAAATAAGAGTCTAAAAATTAAATTATCTTGTAATGCTGATGTAAATGCTTGACAGAAAACACAAATTACTTTAGGAAAAAGCCTAGCTAGTTGGGTAGATGTTTCTGCAGCACAATCCAGAAATCAAAATTATATCAATCTAAGAGCTGTATAATGTTCCCTAATATTTACTCTAAGTCTCATTTTCCTCCTACCAGAATAATTTCGTTTCACAGGTTTGATACTGAACCCACTATCAGTGAGAGGTGTGCCTCAGAAATGAGAGCATAAATACCTGTCATCAAAGAAAAATAACTAAGCTGCACACAAAAATTAGCAGCCATCAATTCAAAATCTAATTTTAGATTCCTGATTCTAGAAAGCCTGACAAATAGTTGTAATTTCATTCCCATGAACAGCACTAAGGGATCACTGAGAAAACATAGTTAAGACCTTGCATAGAGGGAATGATGTCTTTCTGGAGATCATTTGATTCCAAAGGTAAATTCAAAGATCCCTGGTGCTTATGTCTTATTAAAATCAAAATTCTCCAAAGATAATATTTTAATTAAAGCAATATAATTTCCTTGAGTACACTATTTTCTCTCTGTCCCTCGGTCTGTTCAGCCTGACCTCAGGTAACAGGAGCATTTTTGTGAGCACCAGCATTAATGAAATCCTTGTTTCCTACAGATTTGTGTGTCTTAATTGACAGCAAAACTGAGCTGGTCAGGCTGAAGCTTTTCTAGCAGTTGGGACATTTTTTTTAAGTCGTTTTGTCTTGCAAATTCTTGCACACTATCTGGCATGAGAGCTCACCCTGACCCCTTCCCTTAGCAGAGGCATTTCCTGAGCTTTCTTACCCAGGTGCCAACTCCATGAAGCTGCTAAGAGTTTAATTCTTGCTGAGATCCCTCCTGCTCCTTTTGCCTGATCCTGACTAGTGGGGTCAACAGGTATGGGAGGCAGGAAAACACATATGGACCTATAAACTTGTATAAGTCTTTTCTCCATATAAACCAACTTGATTTTAAAAAAATGTGTGGTCTGTGCCTGCAGTGACGCAGCAGGGAGAGTGGCTCAGTGAGTACAGACACTGCAGCTGCTTGCTGTCACTGCTGTGACTAGAAACACAAAACTGGCTCTTCCCTCTGCCCTACTCCCACTTCTCTCAATGTCCTTCACTCTCATAGGAGTTGCTCCCCGTGGGAATTAATGTAGCACCTCTGAATCTTCTCGCTGCAAAGTACTTTGGAGTTCAGCTACTCCTCCCAAGTAGCCTCAAAGGCAGAACCAGTGCTGCTGCACGATAAACAATGCCCTGATAAAGGTTGTCTTCATCATGTTTTATTGCTGGGACCTATCCTCCTAACCTTTCTCCAGAGAAGTTTATTGATATTATGTTAAATAATCACCTAATCTAAATGACACTGCAACATGCACATACCCAGAGCACCATGTAGGTGTTTTCCCCAGCTAAGGAAACTGCCTGTGCCAGGCTGATTAGTACTTAAAAAAACAAGCCTGGACATGTTAGGTCTGTCAAGAGCTGCATTTTCTATGTTTCACACAACATTCATAGAATCACAGAATATGCTGGTTTGGAAGGGACCCACCAGAACCATGCAGTCCAACTCCTGGCCCTGCACAGACCCCCCAACAATCCCCCCTGTGCATCCCTGACAGCGCTGTCCAAACGCTCCTGGAGCTCTGGCAGCCTCAGGGCTGTGACCATTCTCTGGGGAGCCTGTTCAGTGCCCAGCACCCTCTGGGGGAAGAACTTTTTCCTGAGATCCAAACCTCCCCTGGCCCAGCTCCAGCCATTCCCTGGGTCCTGTCCCTGGTCAGGAGAGTGAAGAGATCAATGCTGTCCCTTTGTGAGGGTGTTGAAGAGCTCAGTGAGGATTAATCCCCTCAGTCTCCTCCAGGCTGAGCACACCAAGTGCCCTCAGCTGTTCCTCACTGAGAGCTTCCCCTGCAGCCCCTTCCCCATCCTCGTGGCCTCCTTTGGGCACTCTCCAATGTCTCCTGTCTTTTTGATGCTGTGGTGCCCCAAACTGCCCCCAGCAGCAGAGGTGAGGCCGGCCCAGCCCGGAGCAGAGCAGAACAATCCCCTGCCTGGCCTGGCAGTGCTGGGCCTGCTGTCCCAGGACAGGGATGTCCCTCCTGGCTGCCAGGGCACTGCTGGCTCAGATCCAAGTGGCCAGTGACCAGGAGCCCCAGGTGCCTTCCTGCAGCTGCTCTCCAGCCTCTCATTGCCCAGCCCATCCCACAGCCAGGGGTGCCCCGTGCCAGGTGCAGAATCCAGCACTTGCCTGTGCTGAACTCCACATGCATGGGGATTGCCCATCTCTGCCATTTGTCTGGGTCTCTCTGCAGGGCCTCTCTGCCCTCAAAGGAGTCAACAGCTCCTCTTAATTTAGTGTCACCAGCAAACTTCCTCAGTGATCCTTGGACTCCTGGGCCCAGATCATTGATGAAGGTGTTGAGAGCACAGGGCTGAGGATGGAGCCCTGCAGAACCCACTGGTGACAGGCCCCCAGTCTGATGTCACCCCCCCAGTCACTGTCACCCTTTGTGCCTGACCCATGAGCCAGCTGCTCACCCATCCCACCATGTGTTTATCCTGCTGTGGCCTGGACATTTTGTCCAGAAGGATCCTGGGAGAGATGGTATCAAAACTTGGCTGAAGTCCAAAAAGATTCCATCAACTTCCCTTGATTCCCTTGATCAGCCAGGTGGGTTACCCTGCTGCAGGAGCTCAGCTTTGACAGCAGGACTGTCCCCTCCTGAAGCTGTGCTGGCTGTGACTGATGACTGCATGGTCCTGGCAGACCCCCAGCATCTCCCAGAGAAATCTTCCCCATGATTTTACCAGGCACTGAAGTGACACTGACAAGCCTATGTCAGTCCAGGGTCCTTCTTGAAAACTGGGACAACCTTCCCCAGCTTCCAATCAGCTGTGACCTCTCCAGATTCCCAAGACTGCTCAAAAATCATCAAAAAAGGTTTTGCAATGACATCATCAGCTCTTTGAGGATTCTTGGGTGAATCCCATCAAGCCCCATAGATTTGTAGGGATCCAGCTGAGCAGCAGAACTCACACAATTTCAGGATCAACTGGGAGTTGATCATTGTCACAGTCATGGTCCTCCAGCTCAGGGCACTGAGCCTCCTTGGTCCCAGATCAATGCAGAAGACAGAGGCAAAGAACACAAACACTTCTACCTTCTCCCTTGTTTGGGAGGTGACCATTCTTATCCTGGAACAAGAAAATAATATTTCTGCGCTTCCTTTTGCCATTAATATATTTGACAAAACTCTTTTTTATTGTCCCCCACATTTCTAGCAACTTCAAGTCCAACTGAGCTTTGGCTGCAAAGATTTTCTCCCCATGGTGGTGAGCAGCATCTCTGCATTCTTCTCATGGCATCTGAACTTGCTTCCACTGGGTGTATACCTTCCTCTTTTGCTTAATTTCCAAGAGGAGATTCCTGATCAGCCAAGCCGCCTTTCTGCCTCACCTGCTTGACCTCTGACATTTGGGACTTGCTGCTCCAGTGCCTTTAGGAGGTGATGTTTAAAAAGTGACAACAGTGATGGACCCAGCACCTGCCACAGCATTTTCCCTGGGGATTTAACTCACTAGTTCCCTGAGCAACCTGAAGTCTGTTCTACTTCATAAAGTATGGCTTCTCCTATCTGATTGCCAATTTAATATCTTCTTGGATCTTTTTATTCCCCATGAAAAAAGCCCACCATTTCAAATTAAGGATGCTGTGTATTAATCAAATGTCAGGTTTGAGCATCTCAGCTCCACTCCTTTGGTGGAAAGCGTTCGGCAGTACAGGGCATGTCAAAATGAGTAAAGCAGTAACAGCCAAGTTGAGGAAGAGAGCTCCCAAATATGTTCTCCTGCTTCAAGGTTATATCTTAGGTTGAAGATTAGATGTTCATTTGCCTTGGCTCATGTCTGGGAATGCTGCCTTGACTTAGAGTAGAATTTCCATCCCCTCAAAGTGCAGACTATGCTGTATTTAAGACTGAAATCTTGAACAAAACTATATTTTTTATACATTGCAATTCTTGAACAAAGCAGGTATTTTCCAACCACTTCAGCTGAGTCTCACAGTTAAAATCTCGCATTCTCCTCCCAGAGAAGGTTTATGTAAATCTTAATTACTGCATCACCGTTCCAATATTTACTGACATGCTGTAAATCCATTGTGTACAAAGCAGACTAGGATCCAATAATACAGAGGCCTTGTTTAATTATATGTTTATTAGAGCAGTAAAACTAATAATCCCCAGTAAAATCTTTGAAAATTATCCTGTCATGATAGAGTAATCACTGCCCTTTCAGTGCAGGATAAAAGCACAGCAAATAGACATTGCTGTGTCACAAAGCTGTAGCAGGCACAGCAGCGTGGCTCCAAGCCCAATTCATTCTGTCAGCCTTACACAATCAATGTATTTAAAAACATGCATTAGGAAAGCAATGGAATAGTTCAACTTTCAGTGCCTATATCAATTATTTCATTTCAGTGGGTCTCACTCACAGGGAATGGATTCTAAAAGCTCAGTTTATATACACAGTTCTGATCCAAAGCCAGAAACAGTTAGGGGGTCTTCCCTTTGGACCAGCCATCTGTGAATGAGGCTAACCCTGACAAGTCCTCTCTGGGGCAATTCAGCAGGGTTCCAGAAAGATGTTTTTGGTATGTACAGAGTACATTTCTGCTCATTCAGGTAGAATAAGGGCATTTTGCTTTTTGCTGGTTTACTGTGCCTGTGTCCTCTTGGTTACAGTGTCCCATAATGCATGAGTATGCAGGCTGGTCATGTAACAGAGGAAATGTATATTTATCACCAGCTTTCCCTATAAATTTATTCTAATAGGGAGAAGAACACTTATTACCATGTGCATGTATTTTTCCATGTGGAGACAAAGCATCAATGTCTCTTTATCTGCCTGTGAGTTAAGAAGCTGTTCTTCAGCTTGTGGGCTGTGGCTGTTGCTAGGACAACTGCGGTGCAGCCGTTTACAATGTCCGTGATCACGCACCACAAGCTGTAATTTACCCACAGGTTTCTCATTTATTAGAGCAGAGAAACAGCAGGATGGTTGCTGCACCACATCCCACACAATCCAAGTACCATGAGCATGGTCTGAGTGGCTGTCACCACCTACTCTGGGTCTAAACGGATGCTGCATTTGAAAGGAAACCCAACACTTGGCAAATGCTTTATCAAAGGAAAGTGTCACCTCTAAGCCTGGGAAAGGAACTTAAGGAAAACCCTACCACTTTGTAATTGCCTCAAATAAAACACAACTGTCCACATTAGAAATTTTGAAGGACTTCCTCAGTTTTGGTGCACACCTGTAATGATATCCAAATGTAAGAGTCCTTCAGACACTGAGGAAACAAGCAAGAAGCAGCGAAGTCTGGGGCTTTGCATTTTGTCACTTCATGACCTGGCAAGGAATGGGGCAGTAATTATGATTCTCATGCAGAGCCAGCACTATTTCATCTAGTGTGTTTTACCACCTGGGAGGATGAGCTAAAACAAAAGTTCTTTGCTCTGTAAATGGTCTGCACCATATTGTTTGCTTTCTGAGAACACTTTCAGGACGTCACCAATGTTAAAATATCCAACTCCTTAGGAGCAGCACTCCAACAGTACAGCCTTCCCTACTGCCAGCAGGGTTCTGCACTGCACAGAGTTAATTTGGCCAGCAGAGTCTTACATACCTGTACTGGCTAAAATATAAAATTATTGGACTGATTCTCTAAAGCCAGTGTGTTGTAGTCCTATGACCATGCAAAAGTAAGTGATGAGTCACTAAAGGTTAATAAGAGAGGGATGAGGAGAGAGGGATGTGCCATGTGTGGGCTGGGCTGAGCAGTCACCTGCTCGCACAAAGGCAGGACTGGAAGACATGGAGGCTAACCAGGCAAGAGGAAGAAAAGAGCACCTGAACACTCAGATAACTGGAGGAGCTATTAGGGCAGCAGTACCTGTTGACAGAATTCAGTAAGGCACTCTGATATTTCTGAATTTCAGTTCTAAAATCTTCACAGCACTTGCCGTGCACAATGGGTCATGTTGTTGCTGCAATGACACTGAGACATCAGAAAAAGCTGCTGCTTGTCTTGTTTTGTGTATCCAGCTTTCACAGACATGCACCTTGTGTTTGGGGGCTTGTCAGCACCGAGCAGCCGTGTCTGCACTACTGCTGATAACAAGCATTAGTGAGGTGAGAATTGAAAGACAACTATGGAAG
Source organism: Certhia americana (assembly GCA_018697195.1). Taxonomy (NCBI): domain Eukaryota; kingdom Metazoa; phylum Chordata; class Aves; order Passeriformes; family Certhiidae; genus Certhia; species Certhia americana. Next base: position 2,386,955 of record CM031867.1, on the reverse strand, counting down.
GTAGCTACAAAATTCATGTCAAATATCCATATTCCTGTAATGCAGTACTCCCATTTCTCTGAGAGTCCCACACGTCACCAAGACATTTGTAACTACAGGTTCCCACTCCGATTTTCTCGTGGACATCAACCAAGCCAGTCTCATTACTTGGACAGTCTTTCACACTCTACAGTGTATAGGTCTTTAAAATTCTTCTTCTGCACTCCTTGTTTTATCATGTATTTATTTTGTGCATAACTATTTTAGTTTACTGCAATAAAATCCATTCTCCTTAAGGCACAATCTATAATGAACAAATAAAAAAATGTTATTTTGTTCAGAATGTGTTACGAACAGCTTAGTATCAATTTTAAGGAAGTGTGACTAGCTTCCTAATGGCTTCTTATTTCAGTTATTTCTAGCTGCAACTAAGCCAGAAAAATGCTTTAAAATCATTCCTATTAAAGCACTTGAGAGGTTTTTAGCAATGCTTAGATGTGCCATCAGTAAGACATTTTAAATAACACACCTAAAAATAGAACTGTTTCTAGAGATCATACAGGAAATGTGCCATAAGGGGAATATGCTTATGATAAAAGAGATTTCCTATACGTATTCTTAGCTTCATAAAGCCACTTGAGAATCCCATTTTAGAGACAGGAAATTTGTGTACCTTAATCCTTATTTATGTTCTTTAAAATCAAACTATCTTCCAAAGCTGCTCATGTCTGAATGCTCCAGTTATGTCCTAAAGGCTCAGCACTTGGAGAAAATTTCTGCCTTGCAGGACCCTGATTTCAGATTTAGGTTTGAGTATTATTTTCCATACTTGGAGTCACACTGGAGTTCAATATATCTGAACTCTAGAAACTAGCCCAAGTTTTCCTGCAGCGATTCACATCTCCCAGGTTTCAACACATACTTTGATCAATCTGTTCATTCCCTGATTTCAGCTTCATAATGGAGTTCTCCAAATGCCATGGAACTCTGTGGGACTGCTGAGCATGAAAGAAATGCCAGAGCAGCAAGTGAGGTGCACATGTACATCCCACTGAAAGTCATTCTCCTGGTGTTCCTTCCTGCATTCCTTGCCCTTTTCCCAAGAAGCACATTGACAGCATGACCATTACAATCAGCTCTTAACACACTACAGATATTCAATTCCAAGGAATAGTTCCCATTGTTCTCCATTTTTATTTCAATTAGGTCTGTTATACAGGCACACACTTACTCACTCTTACATTTCCCTGTCATCTCTGGAGCTGAGCAACTTCCACAAAAACAGGCAAGTCCTTTGGGCTCCATGCATTATTTGGATCTCAACCATCACAGGAGAATTTGCAACTGCCCAAGAGTGTGGTCAAGAGTTAGACATCATCCAGCACACTTAGGTCATTCATTTTCCTTGTAACAGTACCTATAAATAAGAACAAAAAAAAAAAAAAATTGCAGATAGTAAAAAAGGAACTAGAGAATGTCTCATATGTCCCCTAACTGTAGGAGTGGTTCTTAGGAAGAATGAAGTGCTCCCTCTGCTACCTGGTTGGACAGCTGCTGCTGCTGAGTTTTGACATGGATAGTATTGATGACAGTCATTTACGTGGAAAGACAAAAGCCCAGTCTTCTCTTCACATATCTTTTGAGATAATGGTAGCAATTGCTGTCCTTTTCCTGAAGGAAGAAGCAAAAAAGTCTGTAAATTCACTTAGATGTGTGTATTCAGCTTTCTGTATTACTCTGTAGTTTTAATTTTAGCACATTATGTCATTCCTATTTATCAACAACCTGATTTCCCTTCTAATGTATTACATATACAAATCCATTCAAGAGTACGATACACAATTCAGTGTGACACAAAACACAATGCATGAATATATTCCATTAAATCCTTACAAGCCCTTTGACTGTCAGTTAAAAATCAGATTACATTGCAGGTGCCTCCTCACTTCCCATCACCTTGGACTTAGCCAAAAAAGGAAAGAATTAATTCTAGTACAGAAGAGCAGGGTCCACTAATTTAATTCCTTTCTTATTGACTCATTTCTCTTAAATCAGTTTAAATAGCAGGTACTTTGTTTTCGAAATTGAATCAGTTTCACATTGGAAAGGCAACCCCTGTCAATGTAACAGATAAGAAAGGGGTCATGAAAATTCATACCTGCTTGTGTCCCTATAGGGTGATGTTTATCTCTCTTGGGTCTATTGCAAAAGTACTCAATTCAAAAGTAAAAGAATGTTATAAATTATGTCATAAAGGCTGGACCAGGAGGGATAAAAAATAAAAGAGATGAAATGGAGTAGACCCCAAAAATGTAAGATTTCTATTCATTATTATACTGATAAAAATTGTGCATATAGAACTATGCATTTGAAAGAATGTATGTTAGGTACTTAGTCAATAATTCAAGGAGAAGAGAGGAAGCAGTGAATACTCAGAAGACTGGAGACAGCAGTGACTGAAAGATCTCTTGGGCTTCATTTTTGACTGATGGAAGCATTTGCATTTTCCAGGAAAACAAAACAAAACAAAACCCACAAACAAACAAACAAACAAACAAACAAACCAGAAAAGAAAAAAGCAAACAAACCAAAACCCACAAAAACCAAACCACCAAAACCCCACAAACAAACAGAAAAAAACCCACCACAAAAAACCAAAAACATATTTCATAAAGTGAATTGAGTTTTTAAACTTAGCCAAAACAGCAAAGGATTTTCATTTCTCTGGAGAATGAAGCTCAATGGTACAAAAAGCAGGTGGGGTTGAGATTCTCCATTCTTTCACACTCTGCTTCTCCCCATTGCCCACACCCAGCAGATTTCAATCCTTCACCTTAGCCTGGTGCCTTTCTGACAACAGCAAGAGGAGGAGAGAAAGAGAATTCAGAGATAAAGGAAATTTGACATAAATATTACCTGAGCAAAAGGGTTTTGGTGGCAAGATAATATTTTGGTATTGTAATGACAAGACATGGCAAGCTGCAAAAGTGTGTCAGAAGAAAAGGATAGAGAGGAGCTGCTAAAAGAGTTCAGGCATCTAAGAGACAGGAAAATTCATCTCCCAGGACAAAATCTCAAAATTCCAAAGGCATGCAAATTTCCAAAACTAGACATCTGTATTTGTTTCAGTCTCCTGTGAAATTAAATAAAACGTTTTACTGGCAGAGATAATTCTTTAAATGTAGTTTTTATGGTAAGTTAATTATTCATGGCATTTTAAAAGAAAGCAACTTTGGGGTTTCCTCCATGGGTAACATGGGTGCACCTGGGTAGAGGAAAGGAATAAATGACTGTGAAAGTCTTTTTATTAGACCTTTTCTTTCAGACATGAAAGCATCTATGGTAAAACTATCACTAACAAAATCCAGATGATCAAAGAGCTTGCAGTAAGTCTGAAATGTCCCAAATAAAAACAGATTACTTAAATTGCAAATCCCTGAACACAGTGAAGTGTCTCCACAGTTTGGTGAATTACCCAACTAAATGGAGGAAATATAACAAAACTGGCCTAAATAGCTATTCAATAACTGCCACCCATGAACCTTCAAAAGGAACTAATTTTTAAAATGTCTTGATTATAAACAAATATCAAGTACTCCTGCAGAGCAATTACAGGATTCTTTATGTCTGGCATGCCTTCACTAATGAGGAAAGATACTGAAGTTAATTTTTATGAAAGTTCTTGTCATTTAAAATTATTAAACTGGACTGGCTTTCAAGGGACTCATAAGCAAATTGTTGACACTGTATTAAAAGGTTCATGTACTGAATTATAAGTAGTATAAAATTTTGGAACAGAGGCAGAGAGAATATTTTTGGCTTCTGTAATTGTTTACCATGTACACTACATACCTTGTGATACTCATTTATATACTACCAAATTATACTCAGAAAAATATTGATTGCCTTGTAATAAATGAAATGGCAGCAAATCCACAAGGACTGAACACATCCATTTGATGAGTTGGGAAGAAGGACGTCAGCATTAGAGTCTGGCACTTGAGGAACACTTACAAGTCTATGCTTATGACATTCAAAAGAATTTACTTCTTTGTTCAATTAAAGGGCAATGGCTTTAATAATTATTTTTCTAAATCAGCTTTTAAAAAATATTTATTATCAGTGGTGTGAGAACTTGCTGGTATGCTGAAATAAAAGAACTGTTCCTGGATCTAGTTCTGAAATACTGACAAAATAAACAAATGAAATGCAAATAGGTTAGATATTCTCAGCACAGACTTCACTGTAATGATTTAGACATATAAAGAAGCAGCTACATGGTGTGAGAGCCATTTCTGAAATGGCTATTCTGTCCTATTTTTGAATTTTACATGTAATTGATGAAAAGGTTCAACTTCCTTTGTTGGTGAGGTGTCTTTGTTATCCCAATGCCCAGGCAAGCATTTGAACAGTAGCACATTGCATTTCTTTCCAGGGAAATAGCCCTGGGAGATAAGGGCAGCTGACACACTGCACCCCTTAGGAGCACACAGAAAAGGAAAATCCTGCAGTGGGGCTGCAATTTGGTGATTACAGAATCAAGAGATTGCTGTTTTACTTACAGGGGTTCAGGGAGAGCTCTTGGCATTGGTCAGATTCTCCTCCCCTGCTCCAAAAGTAGCTGATTGCAAACAGGTTTGCCCTGCCTCACCCACCTGCAAACTCCTGCTTCCCTCTTTGGGTCCTGCCCCACACAGACTTTGCTTTGCATACAACGAAGCTCAGGAATGCCACAAGAGCTATAACCAGGACAGTTGTGTACAAAATTGGGTTTTGTTATTAAAGCTTTGTGCAGCTGCACAAACATAAAACAACCATAATGTACATACAGATTTATAATTTTTTTAAAACTGTTTTAAAGCTAGCTGGTTTTCCTCAGCTATATATTGTCATTTTATCCTGTTCTCAGCTTGCATATACTTTGATTGCTTTTTTTGGAATTAATTCTGTGCCCTTGATTAATATTTTAATTTTCCCTCTATCTGACTCTTTTTCTTCCTCCCCCCAAAAAGGAGGTTTGCAGTGTAATTAATTTTAAGTGGTAGGGAAAAAACCAACAGAATGGAATTTCATGAGGTTTTGAATTTTGGGTGCTTTTTTTTTTCCTCCCAAGAGACCCAGTTATTAAGCCTTGATACTGTCATTTGAACTTAAGACCTATAAGCAAAGTGGTTGCATTACAAACAGCACATTTGGACCATTTTAAACAAAAATTGTCACAGTCAGCAAACACATCTAACTGAAATGAAAACAGTCTCTGAAAGGCACTTGTTATGGAAGGAGCAATTTCGGACAGCAGGGGTCAGGGAAGAGGGTGCTGTGAAGGTTCCTGTAAAAGGGGGGTATCTCTGTTAGGTTCATTTAGCAAAGTCTTGTTTCCCACTTCTCCTGGGGGGAAAATTCTGACATTAAAGTAGAGGCCTGGCATGCAGGCCACTTTCAAAAATGAAAAGAGTGGTTTTCAAAGAAGATGATTAAAAAGCAAAGCTAAATCTTAGTACTGAATAGCTTGATTTGATGTGAATGGTCTGCACTGCACTGCAAAGCATCCACACAGCAGGCACTGCCCAGTATCCAAACTACAGCACTGTCACACAAACATCTGCATGAACATCTGTCAACCTTCTGGAGAGAACCCAGAGCAGGCACCAGGATGCTCAGAAGGATGGAGCAGCTCTGCTGGGAGAGTTGGAATTGTTCACTTGGAGAAGAGAAGCTCTGGGCTGAGCTCAGGGTGGCCTTGCAGGGCCTGAAGGAGCTGCAGGAAAGCTGGAGAGAGACAATTGCCAAGGGCTGCAGGGACAGCACCCAGGGAATGGCTGCCAGTGCCAGAGGGCAGGGCTGGCTGGGACATTGGGCAGGAATTGTTCCCTGGCAGGGTGGGCAGGCCCTGGCACAGGGTGCCCAGAGCAGCTGGGGCTGCCCCTGGATCCCTGGAATGCCCAAGGCCAGGCTGGACATTGGGGCTGGGAGCAGCCTGGGACGATGGGAGGGGTCCCTGCACAGGGCAGGGAATAGAATGGGATGAGTCTAAAGTCCCTTCCCAGGTTTTTCTATGGTTCTATGGTCTGGGCACCTGTTTTATAAAGATGTTGGGAAGGCAAGCTGTAATTAGATGATGTTTAAACCCTTTCTGATTACTTGACAGGCAATAAAAATTGTGCAGGAGAGACACTGAGAACTGATTAAATATAAAGGCGTCAGATGCAGCACTGAGGGTATGAGAGAATAAAGGGTTCAAACATTTGTATAAGCATTTTAACTCTCCACACACACACTTCTCCAGCAAACAGTCTGCAGCATGACTCCCCACAATTTAGCCTATAGATCAACCTCAAAGCAAATTGGCTCACAGTGTGCTAAAAAAGAAATGGAAATTACTTTCTTCCCTGCTCTAGAAGTGATAAAATTTACTCATAATATGAACCATTTGACTGATTCCAATTCTCTTAGCCAGACACTTCTACTGATAGGATAAGAATAAACATTTCTATCTAAGGAATGATTTTGTAACCTGTTATCAAAATTAAAATTTATTTTTCTTTTATAAGCAAACAAACAGCACTCTGAAAGAGAGATATTTTGTACCAACCTGGCAAGCACTGTTCTTTCTTAAGGTAGGAGAGATCAAGGCAGGTAAGAGTGCTGAGAAGGTGAACAGAACAGCATCAGCTACCAGGGAGTGACCGCTGGGCTCAGCCGAGCGATGCTCCTGGGCAGGCTCCTGTGCTTCCCCTGCTCTCCTGCACTGCAGCCCTGCAGAGCCACAGCTCCAGAAATACAGGGGGAACAACCACAGAAAATGCAGAGAACTGTAGCTCAGGTAGAAAACTCCAGGCCATGGCCAGCCCTGCTTTGTTCCAATTTTCCTGCAAGCCAACCCTCAGCTGGAGTCAATACCCCAGAGAAAACATCATCCCAGGAGTGACAAAGCACACAGCCACTGGGTGCACCTGAGAACAAAACCTTGCCGCTTCCTTTGGAGGATCTCTTTACCAAGTCAAATGTGATTTAGACTCCAAACACATGTGATTTTCCAAAACGGTGCTTTCAGGATGTGTCATTCTTCATCTTACAAGAGGGAGATGAGAGCAGAGACAGCAGGGGCCAGGGGCTGTGGGCTGGGTCCATTTGTGCACAGACACAAAGCACCTGAGAATTTACAGCCTAAACCAACAAGGGAGACTGACCTTGTGTCTGAACAGCTGAGTTTGTTCTCATTCTGTACAGGGGAATTGAGCCACAGGAAAGTGAAATCACTTCCTCCTTCCACTGAGGAGTGGGCTTAGAGCTGTGAAAAGTCAAATCTACTAAATCCTTCACTTCAAAATTTATCTACAGAAGTTTCTTTCCAAATCCCTTGGATAGCGAAGGTATTTTTCCCTACACTACTAGTTTTTCTTTTACACTAGAGTATTTCCAAACAGTTAAGTGTCTCAATTAGAGCTAAAGTTTTTAACCTAAGTGAATTATTTCCCAGGGCATGAGTGCCAGCAGCACCTGTGGCTCTCACCCAGGATACTCCAGACAACCACCCTGCAGCCACAGACACTTCATAGTGTGGGAAAGCTCTGGATACCCACATGGGAGATGAAAACAGAGAGCCTTTGGGCAGGATTCTGGAAGGTACAAAAGCAGTGCAAAAGTTGTTAATGTTGTAAACATGAGATCCCTCTGAACTGTGCCCAGGAGCCCAGCCCTGCTCAGCCAGGCCTGAGTGCCAACATCTGCTCTCCCCACAGCTGCACAGCCCAGAGGAGTGGAAGAATTAGACCCCAAGCAGAGCTCCTGACCCTCGACAAAAATATAAAAGCAAGATGTGAAAACTAACAGGAATGCATTTTGCATGCCTACAGTGCCAATTTATGTACAGTAAATCTAAAGGCACCCAACACACTTCTGCAATGGAAATGGGGAATGGGATTAAAGGGCCATAAACACAAGTCCCTTCCCCTACACTCTGAAAAGCTCAGCTGATTTTGAAAGCATTCCACGTATACTTTCTCTACTATTTCTAAAATAATTTTCCTTCTTTCCCAAGATGCTGCATGGTCATACACAGGCCAAGTTTTGAAATTTAATCTGAAAAAATGCTTGAATCTGCTCTAGATATATTTATAAAGAAAAATCTTAAACCTGCCAAGATTTGTAACACTACAAGATGAAAAACTCCTGGGTATTTTAAGGAATAAATGGTTGTATACTTCATACCCCAGAAGAATCAGCTTCTGCTGCAAAGCAAAATGAAGCCAGTTTTTGAAACCAGTACCTTTTGTGGGCTTTATGCCAGCTTTTGTGTGTTTGCAGCATTTGATGCCAAGCTATAGATGGAACAGAAATCATTAACCAGTGTTACATCATTTTGCTGGCTATATTTTATGTTTTACTTTAATTTTAACACAGTCTCTGGCAATATATTTCCCATTTAAGAATAATGTATTCTTACCTTTCTTCCACAGTTTATTTCAAAGAGCATTCAACTAACTGTTGTATTACTGGCATTGATTTTACCAATTCAGACTTCTTTAGGAAAGGATGGCTTTAATTTCAAGTAGAATGCAAATTAAGATAGAAATTGGACTACAGAAATCTCAAAAGCTTTCACAATGGCCATGAAAGGTGCCAGACTGATAAAATTGGGAACTGATATTTTGTACTTACCTGCATAAAAGATGCAGCCAAGAAAGAAAATTTCCATATCATAAAGCACCAAAACAGCAACTCCAGAGGTGGGGGCAGGGGAGCAGCTCAGGTCTCTTCTGCCCTATCAAAACTGCATCCCCTAGTCACAAGGACTATGCCTAGCTTGCAAAACAAAATACTAAACTTCTATCCTCTAGCATGAATTTAAACCACTGCCCATTTAGGAACCTTTGGAGAAACGATGACACGGCAGCTGGGATCCTCATCTCTCAGAAATACTCGTATAATGAGAAGATCTTCATTTGGGCATACACAGTCATTTTTGAATGCCATGGCTCTTTTGCCATAACATTGATAAATTAACTTAGAGGCATTACAAATTTGATTTGGGGAGCAATTGATTTACACCTTCTGAGGCAATTTATGTCGCCCTAGTTTTTGTCTACCACAAATGCTTTCCCAAGTGGAGGAGGGAGCCTGATCTCTCTTGTGTGACCAGTGGCTGTGAGGGCATTGCAGGCTACAGCAGGTACCCTCAGCAGATGGCAAGTCATTGACAGCTTTAGATGTCCTAAATTAAATGAATCAAGATACCACTTGTTCCAAGTGAGTGGGTGTTTAATCATATTTGCCCTTTCTGTTGTTGAGAGATAACGTTGATTTTGGTAATAAAAACCTGAGAATTGTGCAGAGGATGGAGTTGTGTTTTAAATTCAGAACAAAAGGTCAATTTTCCACCCATAACCAACTCTTCTGTTCTCCTATCAAATTACATTTGAAATAAAAGAATTTTTGAAGGTAGAAAAATCTGAGTTTCCGCAGTGAGAGTAAATAAGTTGTTATAAGGCTATGTGCCACTGGTCCTTTCTGTTACTCAGAAATACATTACAGATAATCATCCCTGATCTTTAACTTTAGGCTTTCCAATCCTTATGGCACAATTCATATAAAAACGTGAATCATTGTAGTGTTAATTGTCATATGAAACATCAGAGCACTGATTTATACACATCTATTTCATTAATCTCACTTTAATAACAGAACATTATTCCTTCATGTTTTAGCTTGCGTGATAGGCAGAATATGAACCCAAAGTCTGAACAAACAGTTCTAAATCAAAAATGAAAAATTCATTATTTCCTTTTCCACATGTGTTCACAAACATGGAAAATTGAGCTATTTTCATAGAAGACTTTGGCCTGATTTAGGGCCTTGAACAGTCATCAAAGGGATTGCTTGCATGATCAGTAGATCAGGAGTGCAGCAGATACTCACTGGTACTCACAGTTCTCTTAATTGGGTTTTCCTCAAGGAAAGCAATTCTGTTTAAAGACATAAATTGACAAGAGGTGCTACTTGAGCATGACAGCAATATCAAATATTCTGCTTAATGGCAATATTTGGTCAGTATTGAGAAGCAAAGTGGTGTTTTACCAGGTGTGGTTTAGGCATGAAGCACTCATCTCTTATCTTTTATCAAATAAGCTATCCCAAAAAGAGTAAAAAATGCAAGGCAAAAACAAAATTACATGCAGCAAATATTTTATAAATTTAATTGATATATTATTTTGCCTTTTTTAGACTTATCTGCCATGAATTCTTTCTACCACGTGTGAACATGCTGCATTCAAAGCTCTACAGAATAAATTACTATTCCTTTAAGGGAGATAATGGGATCCACTGTGGTGTCCCAATTAAGAGAATTTTCACGTACCAATTTTATGCCATCTAATTAAGGCTCATTTATGGCTCTAGGAGGCTGGCCTGGAGTTGTGGTGAATAGCAAAGACTTTAAACCTCCGAGGCTGGAGGTGTTCACCCTGCTAGGTCATAAGCAGCCTTAAGATCTCCCCAGCGTGTCACTGCAGCTGTGCTGCAGGTGACCTGAGGCTGTCCTACACACCTGCCAAGCTCACCCAGCCTCCCTGGCCCTGCTGAGCCCAGCCCAGCAATACTGGCTCTGGCAGTGCCTTTCTGACAGGTCCAGCCCTGGGCACCCAGAGCAAAACCCAGCTCAGAGCTCTGAGGTGGCGTCTAGAGGGAGGGGGAATAACCTCTGACAAAGACTGAGCCCCTGGGGATACTAAGGTTCATCCTTTGCCAGGGATACTTTCCAGAAACTAACCATTTTGAGATTAAAGACCATAAACAAATGCAGCGTGCTCAGGAAAAGGAGCAAACCCAGGTAAACTGTTTGCTGTCAGTTTGGTGTAATGGCCTTAACACTGCACATTGCTGACGTACTGTCCCAAAGAGTCCATCTGCTTTGCTTTGAGAAGAGTAACAGGTATTTATTGTATGCCAGATATATTTATTTTATATTTATTATTAAGGTCAGATGCTGAAGTAAACCTTGCAAGGACTTCAGTGGTTTGGAAATGTTTCCTAGGGTGCCAGGTAACTGCAGCCAGCAGTGTCCTTGGCAGAACAGAAGGCAGTGTTTTCATTTCAAAAGGATGAACTGCTCCTTACATCTCCGACGCACAAAGGCACACATAAGTACTGATTCAAAATCAGCCTCAAACTCTTTTCACCAAGTAGACAAATCAATGGGAGCCAAAACAGAGTGTCACTGACCACAGTTTAGAGCTGTCCCTGTGGAGGCAGCAGCACTGAGTGTTATTGCTAGAGGACACGTGCAGACACTCACTGAGGGTACAGAGGAACACAGATGTGCAGGCTCCTGCCACATTTGGTGTCAGGGAGCCACAGAACAGAGCACCCACCCCCACGGGGCTGTTAACCTTCCCAGCATCAGCAAATGCATTTCCTGGCCTGTTCTGTGCTAAGAGAGCCCTCAGAGCTGAGAGCACCCATTTCCACAGCCCCCTGCAGATCCTCAGCCCTCCGTGTGCCTCTGCAGCTGCCACCAGAGCTGTCATTACTGAATGTCTGGCCAGCCTCCTGCTCCCACAAAACTCATTACCTCCTCTGGACAATCATTGCAGCAAAGAGCAGAAAATACTATAGGACTAGAAAAAGAAAAATGAGAGCTGGTAGACTTACAAAGATTAGATGGGTTTGTTAGACTGGGAACAAAATCAGGTTTCTTGTTAGGAAAGGAAGAAAGAAGAGGCACATTTCCAACCTTAATTTTAGCCCTTTCTGGAAAGGCTGTAATGGATTTGGAGGAAAATGCTCTCCTCGTTGAGTTTTCTACACCTACAGCTAAAATTCCACTGGGTAGTCTGCAAGCATGCTACAGAGACCTGATACATTAATTTTTATTTTATGTTATAAATAAATAATATTATGAAATAAGAGCAAAATACTAACTTAAATGTCTGCGTTTACAGTGTACATATAAGAATTCATGAGCAGAAATAGAGAAGCTGTCAAAGCACAGCAACCCAGATGCAATAGTCTTGCTGAGACACTGCCTGCATTTTTCAAGCACAGTAGCAAGGTAGGCAGCCCAGGGTAAGAAAACACACCATCTATTACATTTCCAATAAGAATTAAATACAACAGAAGCCTAAGTATCATCCTGGAAGAGTGCATATTCTCTTCCTCCACTTGGTATAACATTAAAATGGGTACAAACTGCATCAGCATCATGGGATTATAAACCTTGCATCTGCTGCAAGGGATTCAAAGGCTATCTTACCTTCCAGAACCCTTGTTAGCCAGGAATATGTTTTTTATTAGTGCTGACTTCAAGTCTCTACTTAGAACAAAAAGGTAACTGCACTACTAAAAGATTGCCCACGACTCTTTTGTTGTTGCTGTGCTTTCTCATATTGTGGATCCAAAGGAAGGGTCACACCTTGTAGTATTTCCCTTCCTTCTTCCTTGAATATACGGAAAGCCTACTGAAAATACCTAAATTGGCTGCCTAAAGATAGAAAAAATGAGCCCTCACAAAAAACAACAATAAAACTAAACAAAAATCATAAGTAACTCTGCTGGTATCTTATAGCTTTGAGAGTCATGCAGCACAGAAATATCCAAAGGCAAAGAAGCAATACAACTCCAGTCTATAAATAACCACTATAGATTTTCCTCCAAATCTCCATGTCTGTGCTGAAACTTTTGTGTTCTAGATATTTTCTTGTAAGATTTTAAACCTGCTGGAACAGGCTTTTCCTTGGTGCCCCATGGTACTGCTAAAGGCATGACTTCCAATGATCCTGTGTGAGGAGATGCAGCTGAAGGTGAGGATGTAATTGGGTGAGGGAAGTCAGTAACTGCAGTTTTTGCTTGCCTTTGCTGCAGGAAAATCTACATGTTACAAAATAACTGACTGGATTCTCAAAAACATCTTATTGACTTTCAAGTCAGTGATACTTGTGGTCTTAAACTATTTAAGTGCTTTCAGAAATCCAGCACTAGTCAGTAAATCAGATTTGTTCTGTCCAGTTTGCCCAAGAGGCAGCACTTTCAAGTTTTCTTCCAAGTCCCAGAATCAGCAGTCACCTCAAGTAGCTCCTTTCTTAGAGACAGAAAGTGAAAAGTGTCTGAATTAAAAAAACTGTAACACTCAAAACTTCTGAGTCTTCTGCTTCAGGTATGACATATGACTATTTTAAATGTTCTTGCTAAAAATAAATATTAGAAACGATTCTTTGTGAAATGGAGAAATAATTGAATTGCTAAGTTTCAGTTCAAAGCTTTCCCTTGCTAAAGAAAAACCAAAACTAAATATGGGAAGAGAGTAATGTTCCCATCCTTGCTGTGAACCTTCATGATTCTATGATTTTGTAATGACCACTGTGCCAAGGACAGCATGATGTAGCAACCTAGGCAAAAGGTGGCCCCCCTGCCCTGTTGGTCTGCAGACACTGAAACTGCTCTTACTCATCTCAGAGATCAGCAATCTACCCAACCTGTGCCAGGAGCAAATCACGTTTCAGTTTTTATGTTAATGCCAATATTTTCCATGAACTTCCAAGGAAGACAAAGTACAGTCTGAACTCATTCAAAGCTTTGAACTTTCATAGCATCAAAAGTAACAGAGAAATAATACAAAGAATTGCAGTTCTTACCAACTTTTGTCAGTCACAAGTTCTGGACATGAAATGTAATTGGCAGGATGAGAGAATTTCAGATAAATTCAGGGATTGCCAAGAAAGACAACTAAATAAATGCCAGATTAGTGCCTACTGCAGCACTGTCTTACCTTCTGTTCTCAGGGTGTTTCCTGAGACTGCCATCCCCCTTGCTTAAAGATCTTACCACAGCGTGTCTGGTTTAATCATGTGCATCTATTGTGAAATGTAAGTGCAAAATCCTTTAAAAGAACCAGGCATCAAAATGCCTTTTTAAAATTGGGCCAAAACATATAAAATTAAGTCTTCCATCAGAATTCCTACTGCTTCTAAAAAAACCAGGAATTACATTCACTAAGTGAATTACAGGATTATAAATGGAAACTGATAACTGCAATTATATATGACAGAAAACAAGCTTGAAAACTCATAGGGATATTATATGAGGCTTTCTTTGTATTTCCTTCCCTCCTTTTCCTTGTAATGAAGAAGCTGTTACTGGCAGGTGGAATTAACCACGAGCTGCTTTGAATGCTTTCAGTCTGTCACTTGGCTTTACACTCAAGAGCTAACACTGAGAGTAAGTCCCTTCTAATAATCCCACAACATATTTTCTGAGTACTCTGCTCTCTAATCACAACCATGGGCACTTTCCAAATGAAGTCTGACAGACCTTAGCCTGTCACTGGCACTTTAAATACCAGCTGAAAAAAGTCTCTCTACTGCATGTGAACTTTAGGGAGGGAAAAACTTTGGTTTCCTTCAGTTATAATCTGTGCACATCTAAAAGGACTGACATGAGTTTCCCACTCTACTCTGCCCTCACAAAGCCCCACCTGCAGAGCTGGGTCCAGGTCTGGGACCTCTTGCACAACACAACATGGACCTGTAGGACCAGGTCCAGAGGAGGCTACCCAGAGCATCAGGGGGCTGCAGCACCTTTGCTGTGGAGCCAGGCTGGGGAGAAAAGAAGGCCCCAGGAAGACCTCATTACCACTGTCCCGTGCTTAAAGGAGGCATATAAAAAGAGGGAGAGGGACTTTTAAAATGGGCACATAGTGATAGAACCAAGTGGAAATTTTTAAACTAAAAGAGGAGAGATTTATACTAGATGTATGAAAGAAATTCTTTACTATGAGGATGGTGAGGCCCAGAACAGGTTGCCAGAGAAGCTGTGGCTGCTGCATCCATGGAAGTGTCCAAGGCCAGGTAGGATGGGACCCTGCCTGTGGCAGCAGGGATTGGAACTGCAGGAACACTTCTGCTTGATTACATATTGTCTTTTCAGGAAGCTTAACTAAACTGAACACTGTTGACTGCATCGCACAGGAAATACCTGGAAGAAGTAGAAATAGATCTGGAAGTTCTGACTCCTGGAACCTGCCAGTCTGTCCTCCTTTTTGGTTACTTGCATTGAATTCCCATTGGATCGTTTAACGTGGTATCAACTAACTAACCCACACTGTGTTGAGAGTTATCCAGATGTTGAGAAGGGCAGGAGACCTTCTGTGGTGGGCCTAAATCCCTGTGTAACAGCTCACTCACAACAGTCTCTGTTGCTGTACGAAACACAGTTCCAGAGGATTGGATGAGCCAGGCAGCATCCTGGAGCAAGGCAGACCCATGGCTGACACTGCAATTTTCAGCAGCTGGCACTGGCACAGAACTTTTTTCTCTTTGTTATAAAACTTGCTTTAAAACATGGGTCACAATTTATATCTGAAATAAGTCAACAGTGTAATTGTTCCACTGCAGAGACAGACTGCTGTGTGCCTGCTGTGGATACCATCAAAATACTGTGGCTCACGTGATGGCATTTCCTCCTACCCTGATACCTTCATGCTCTGATGGAGAACTGACACAAAACTTATGTTCATCATAAATCCTCAAACAGTAGTTTATTACTATTATGCTAGGGAAATGTTCCCACTTACCGAGGCTATCCAAGGATGGATACTGTGTGAGCCTTTCTGACAGCAACCAATAAAAATGTTCACAGCTATGGCTGCAGAGATAAATCTGCACAACAGGCACAGCAGCTTCCAAATGAGAAGTGTCCTGTGTTGGCCACAAACTGCTTGAAGAGAGGAAGGCAAGCAGGGAAAAGCCCATTAAAGGCACAGCACAACCACAACTGCACACAGAGTGGTTCTAACCCAAAGCTTGGCTTGCCATAACCCTGCTGGGCTCCCCTTCCACTAAAGCTTCCCTGACAAGCTCCCTTTCCTATCGTATACAAGGAAATTGCTGATCAATTATATTAATCTCAAAATAATATTAGAAGATACCATGTACTGAGCCTGCAGCAAAGAGATGAGATTGCCTGAAAATTGCTCAATATAAAATAACATTTCTGGAGGTAACAAAGTGAGCATCACCTATTTCAAGCTTCATGGTACAGAATATAAGAAATCAGAGACTATGGTCATTGATTCAGATTGGAAAGGGTTTTAGCCCTTTACAAATCTGTGAACTGTTATCCTAAGTTTTTAGACATTTGCACTCAAAATAGATTCTATCCTTTAAAATGAAACAAACAAACAGAAATTAAATAGCAAGTGTTTCCCCAGGCAGCAAAACTAATTTAGAGCATGGAGTCTCTGGTGGCTAATAGGGTGCAGATACCATTTGAAGGGTTTTTTTGTGGCTTGTGGTGTTCATAACGTTGTTAGAGCACTTGTGGAGCTGAAGAAAACATCATCCAAAGTTAGCAGCAGTGGTGGGTGCACAATCCCTAGAAAAATAGTTCATAACTTTGGACAGCAACTGGAGCTCCAAAATCCAAACAAAAATTATACTTCCCTTCTTATATTTCTTTAGAAGGAGTCCATTCTTTTTGTTTCATTTCTTTTGCTTTTACCAAGGCAAACATCTGGAGAGCTGTCCCCGGGCAGCAGCCGCGCTGCGCTCGCCTTCAAAGACTTCCACTTCCTTATGACACCAACAAGAAAAGCTGGGTGCAAACAGAAATTTCCCAGAGATAATCTTGCTAAACAAGAGCTCCTAACTTCACTTTTCCTTTTTTTTGCGTCCTGCCAGTCACAGCATAGAAAGCAATGCTCTTGGTGCAGCACCTCCCACACTGCAGGCACTCCCATTAAATCCAGCGGGGCGTTCAGCAAAGCAGAATGTTGTTCTGAACTGAGGGCACTGCATCCTCATCACTCAGAAAGAAGCCAGACTGAGCTCAGAAGACACTAACTGTATTATTTTAGTTTTTTTCCACAAATCTGGGATTTCAGAAAGGCATTTCTGATGTATCTCATTTCATCACATCTATTTTTCAGTCTGTCAATTTGCAGACATTAATAAAATATGTGCAGCAGACACTGTCAAATTCATCAGCATTCAGGAAAAAAAATTAAATTCGCTAATGTGTTTTGGTTTATTTTGACTATTTCACACACCTTTCACCCTGTACATTCCTCGACCTTTCAGCAGCTGCAGGGATCTAGAGGCTCTGGAAGTCATCCCAGACTGGTACCAGAGGTACAGTTTACAGTGCAAATGTTTTAACACGTTTAACCTCTACTTGAAGAAATTTATGTGCATCCACACCTACCTAAATATTGGAGGTGTCATGGTGAATATGAAGCTGGAAGAGAATTATTTGTTTCCATTTACATCTCTTTTCTTTTCTCTGAAGTTTCACATTAACAATCCAGAGACCTTCCTGTTAATCTTTCAATTTTTGAGAAGTTTTATTGCCACTGAACAAGCCTGGAGATTTTCAAACTTGCTACCAGACTGCAACTGAGCAGGGGAAGCCTGCCCAGGCAGCATCAACCTGGGTTGCTGTCTGTAGGACTGGGGTTTCTTTTGTTCATTTGGTGACCAGGAATATAAATACATGGTTTATCACCCCAATTAATCAAATTTCACATCAAAGATCTCGTGAAATTCACAAAAAAAAAAAAAAAAAAAAAAAAAAAGACCAGCAAGGTTGCCCAAGCTATCATCCTCAAAACTCTGGGCTGTTCTTTGCAGCAATTTTTTTTTTTTTTTCCCAAACAAGTTTTAAAGGAGCAAAGTGATGTTTTTTACAGCCTTTTCCTTGCATCAAGCAGAGACAGGAGGTCAGAGTCCATATTATCCCTAGCAAAGGGCACAGAAATAGCTGAGGTCCTTCACACTGAATAGATGCAGTGCACAGACAGCTCTGTCAGCAGCACTTCCAGGAACACTCCAGCAAAACAGCAGAGACTGGCACAAGCTGCCACCACAGGAGTCTAATTAGTGTTTTCCACAGCTTCAGTGAAAATTTTGCCAATGTCAATACAAACATGCTGTATTAATTGTCATTTCATTAGGACTTTTAATAGCTTCTGAGTGGATTATAAAGAGGAGAGAAAAATATTCATATAATGGGAAATAAACTCCAGAAAATCTTGTAATATGGTCATTGCTTACCCTGTGACCACCTTCTTCCTGTGATAGCTTTTTTCAATTAAATGCAAACCAAACACAAATGCTGCTCTTTGTTTATAATCTTTCTAGAGTACCATAGGTACCCTAAGATAACAGAATAAAATTAATTTACTAGAATTTTCAGCCACTTAAAGCTCTCCTGAAAGGAAAAGGAAAGAATTACAGATGCAGGTGCTTTTCAGACTACATTGCCCAATTTTATCCTTTTAGTTTTGGCACATTTCAAGTCAAGCCTTTACCTTTTTCTGATGGTATGATAGGCAGCCACTTTGATCCCTACCTACTTGTGACATTCCTTTGTGCATTCACAGCATTATTCTCTATTACAAATACAGGCAAAATTGTAGCTTAAAAATAAATTAACATTGTGCAGCATGGGGAGCTGATGTCAAAGTAGACTGAATAGGTTTTTATTTAATAGTGAAAACTGTGCTTCCTAAAGCTCTTAGCTGAAAGCATGGTAATTCAATGGCAAATTAACACAAAGTAGCCTCATGTAGTAACTTTGAAAATTAGCATTATACACCTTCAACCACACAGAAAAAAAATATCTTGCTGTAATATACAAGACTTTTCCAGCTCTGATACCCTGGTGATAAATAAAAAAATCTTCACATACACACCCACCAAGCAGCATCCTAGCTCAGGCACAGCACACGTGAGCCTGAATGAAACAAGCACCTGGGGTGAGCTTTAGAGGAAAAAGGAACAGCACAGTGGAGTAATTCTGAGCACTGTTTCAACAAGAAGGAAATGTATTGGTAATTCAGCAATGTAAAACCACAAAGGGGTGTGTGGCACAGGTAACAGCAACCTGATCAAGGTACCCAGGCTTGGGAAACCTTTAATGGATGCCTGATGATTCCCCTTTCCCTTCACCCCCCCCACAAGCTGCTAGCTCAGATTTAGGGGGATTGGGCACACAGGAGTCTGGAGCTCAAGAGCCTTAAAAAGCTAACTTAGCAACAGAAAAAGTCACCTAAGGAAAACCATATCTTCCACCTCTGCAGATGATCAACAGTGGTTCTGCAATATGATACTATTATAGTGTAATATAACTTAATATAATTTACCCTGCTGCAAAGAAACTGAGATCTGATCTCCTATCAAACCCTTTATGTATACTTGCTCACAAATCCAAAAACTCTTACAAAGCCCTTGGTTCCTAATCTCAAAGAAAACTCCTGATCTGGAATACAGTCTTTTCCACAGCTCGATATTGAAACTCCTTTTTCTGTCCAGCCCCATTTGGGAGCCATCCCAGCTGATCCAGCCCAGCCCTTCTGGACAGACATCACCTTCCCACTCCACTCTGGGTCCCAGCCCACCACACCTGCTGCTCCTCCAGCACTCTCAAAAGACTTCCAAATCACAGCATAAAGTTATGTTTGTCCCCAAAAGAGCAAAAATAGCCAGGCTGTGCTGGTCATTCTATATGTGATTTTGTAGCGTCCAGTGTTTGCAGCACCTCACTGCCCTCACACCACCCACGAGCTTCTGCTCCTTCCACACACATCAGTAATCCACAGAATGTGCAGGGTCAGGCCAGGACTGATCTCTGAAGAACATCATTAGCAATTGCTGATATCCTTTCAACAGGATCTGTGGTAACCTTCTCTTTATATGGTTTCCCACATTCCTTGCATTGATTGGTTTGTATCTTCAAAAAGGAGAAATTACACATGCAGCTATCATTCTATTAGCAAATATCTGTTTATCTCTCCTTTTAACTGATTGGCAGTCCTGTTAGCTGACCATAAAATTAAAGGAGATAAAATTAAAAACATAATTTTACTCCTCATTTGTTTGTAAAATCTGCAAAACCATTTTGTTACTCATAATTTTGAAGATGGTTGCTCTTGACAGTGCTGCAACTAACTTGGCCAACTTTATTTCTAATTTAAAGTTTTTCTGGAATCTCTAATCCGTTATTTGAAATTTCCATTACTGGGGGCTGTAATCACAATTGCCTTGGCAAGAAATATGTTTACACAGCTCCCGTCTGTCAGTGCCAACCTAGTCAGACACTCCATCAGAAATACCTGCTTTCAGAACAGGAGATGCCTTTGCACTCACACAGATGTGCACTCACCCACAGTCAAACCATTATTAGTTATAGTGTCCCTTGAACCAGTGGCTCTTTCCTGACAACATTAAAAAATCAGGAATTTTGGGGACTTATAAACATTAATGGTAAAGTCAAAATATTTTGTTGTTTTTCCTTCTTTTTTACCTGGCGTGGTTTTTTTGATGAGCAAAAGAGCAAATAGATCTCTATTATGCCATATGAATCAAACAGCTTGAACTCCATCCTTTCAAGCAGAAATACCACTATGTAACTGATTTAATGAATACTTGAGTTCTTTGTGTAGTTTTGGACACCACAATGCAAAAGAAGGCATGAAGTTATGGGAGGCTATCCAAAGGAGGCCACGAGGATGGGGAAGGGGCTGCAGGGGAAGCTCTCAGTGAGGAGCAGCTGAGGGCACTTGGTGTGCTCAGCCTAGAGGAGACTGAGGGGATTAATCCTCACTGAGCTCTTCAACACCCTCACAAAGGGACAGCTCTGATCTCTTCACTCTCCTGACCAGGGACAGGACCCAGGGAATGGCTGGAGCTGGGCCAGGGGAGGTTTAGGTTGGATCTCAGAGAAAAGTTCTTCCCCCAGAAGGTGCTGGGCACTGAACAGGCTCCCCAGGGAATGGTCATGGCCTCAGTGTTGCCAGAGCTCAAGAAGAGTTTGGCAACATTC
The DNA here is from genome assembly GCA_018697195.1 of Certhia americana. Taxonomy (NCBI): domain Eukaryota; kingdom Metazoa; phylum Chordata; class Aves; order Passeriformes; family Certhiidae; genus Certhia; species Certhia americana. The sequence goes on along the minus strand of CM031867.1, from coordinate 2,366,165 downwards.
ACAGGCACAGGATGGGATTGTTGGGGGGTCTGTGCAGGGCCAGGAGTTGGACTGCATGGTTCTGATGGGTCCCTCCCAACTCAGCATATTCTGTGATTCTGTGTGTCTTGGTGTGATTTAGCCACTTCTAAAAGTGTCTCCTGTAAATATCTCACTTTTTTGCTTTCTTCACACCCCCAGGACTTCCACTCAGGCTGTTCATCCATTCATTACCACCTTCTCTCCAGGATCACAGACTCAGCTTAATATAAAAGACATTACATCCTTTCCAAACTGCTCCATGTACTTACTTTTAAAACTGTTGATTAATTCCAAGTCTTATGCTGGAAGTAATAGAAAATATCCTTCTTGAACAAGATGACAAATATATAAGTTATAACAAACTAATTATCTGAAATTTCATCCTTGCTCTTTCCATGAAGTTCATTAAGCCACTCTACAGAATCACAGGTTTTCGTGGATTACCTGATCACTGCTCCAGGTAAAAGTAATTTTACAGAATTGTGTCAGTCTTTGTTTAAAGGAGCTTTTGCTCACAGCTGCTTCACCTTATTCTTAAAACCCAAAATGCATAGTCTTGATTTTTCTTTGGCCTATTACCCTCTTTGGCATAATTTTCAATGCATTTCACTGCAGAGCTTCTGGTCAGAAATACTTTTAGCATCTATAGGGGTTCTGCAGGGGCATGAGTAGGGTCAAGTCTTTGAATCCTGACATTGATAGCCTCACCATCCAAAAGATATTCATGCACATAGATAATACTGTTAAAATGTTTTTTGCAAATACTACATCTATCTCAAGCCTGCCCTCTTCTCCAGTGACACAGCATTGACACTTGGCTCAATAAGTCATGCTCAAGCTCTGTTCCACTCATTGTTCTTTCTGCCAGGACACTCAACCCAGCAGGTACCTGTAGAGTACACACTGAAAATTCTCCTTCAGCCTGTGTCACATTTAACAAATGCCTTAAAGCAAAATCTTGGCAATAACCTAGTCTTTAACAAATACATGGCTTGCATGAAAAACACTACCCTGATTTTTAAAAATACTCTCTAGAAAGAGCTAAATATTTACTGTTGGTGCTCCATCAGATTTTTGTCAGGTACTGGTGTCATTTTCATCCAGAAGATGAGAATCAATACTTTCAGTGTATCGTTTTATTCAGCTGGCAAAGTTACCGGAAAATGTTGTAACCTAATCAGGGTGGAAGAGAGTGAGCTTAAGATGTGTCCATGCACAGATGCATTAAAAGGGAGAGTTTCTGCCCCTTCCTGAAGGGCTTTTATTGGATTGCTGAAGGTTTGGGCTGGGGCAGGGTTCAAACCAAAGACAGACACACCTTAGCACAAGAACACATTTTTCTAGTGAACAGTCAAGAGAACTGGAAGATGCAGAGCAGAGTATCTGCACTTGAACAGAATGCAAACTGACTCCTTTGACTCCAAGCATCAAATGAGGTTTCTTAGTTAAGTATTCTTTCAAATAATTGATCTACTACATAATATACTTCAAACCTTTATCCTACAGCACACTTGCTGTATGTTATCATAACCATGCTAAAATAATTAAATCTGTGCATTAAAAAAATAGAAAGAAAGATGCTAGAGAATTTGTTTTCCTGTTTAAACAAAACATTTCTTTGTACTAAAAGGGAGATAAATCACATGGCAAATATACATAAGCAATTAATTTGCTAAGGAGATTTATATTCCCCATCTAAATATATTACTAGTTGAGGAGCAGAGAGAAAGGTCAACATTCATTAGGCAAAATGATGGAGAGACAATTCATCTGATTAAAACATTAGCATATATATATATATATGACAGGAATCTTGAACCTCAATGCATTCCCAGCCACAAGTTCTTAGGGGTACAAGTCATCCCTGTCAGACATAAAATTGCAGCAATCAAAATGGGAGAGAGTCATTGGTAAGAAGGAAATAACACCAGCTTGGAGGAAAAGGATAGCTTTAGCATAAGTCTTTGCTAAAACTTTGTGATACAATATTGGAATGCATCATAAATTCCAGAGACTGTTAAATATATTGCCTGGGAAGAAGATTGTAAAAACACACAGCTGAAGTACAATTGGATTACAAAAGCTTTGTAAGTTACTGCCCTTCATCTCAGTCACTGCAACTGGTGCAGGCTTTTAGCCTGCTCTGGTGCACTGTAAACTGAATAAGGGCTCTTGCAGTAAGTAAATTTAAATTTGCCATTGCCATGACACTGAGTTTGTCCAAAGGCAGTGGCAGCAGCTCAGCTGAAAATGGCAACACAGGAAATCCCTATGTCACATGGAACTGCCAGCTCACTGCCTGAGGGGCGGGTTGCTGTAAGGGAAAGGGAAAAATATTCCAAATCCTCCTGATATTAGACAGAACTTTATAAAAAATATCCTCCAAATCCATCTTCTATTTTATATCTTGTTGGTATCAACACACTTAGCTGAAAACAGAGTATGTAATGTGTATTTACAAACTCTGATCATAAAATCTTGGTATTATATTATCTCAATATTCCTTTGTTTCACAGTGGTAAATGTACTGTTGCTAAAGGAAGCTAGATGTACATCATAATATTTCCAAAAAGTGTTCAGAAACATATTCATTCTCAACGTTTATTATCTGATATCTCTGCAAAGTGAGCAAACTCACCCAGACTTGTGAATTCTGCTTCTATATAAGAGACTAGGCTCCTAAAAGTCCTCACAGAAAAAAAATTGTATTAATATCTTTATCCACAGTTTTCCAGCTTTCAGAATCAACCAACAAAACAAGCAAGAATTTCCATCTAGCTAAATCTCTCCATAAATCCAAACACACAATTGCCTTAATTTAGAGACAAAAAAATAACTGCATTGCAGTTTATGATCACAGATTCAGAGATTAAAATGAACTCAATAAATAAACAAGCTGTTTGCTGCATACTGCAAACCAAAATCCTCTTCTGCTTAAGGTACTGCCAGGGATATTGTCTATCATAAACTGGTAAATGACCAGCAAAGGAGAAGTTATCCATCTTGAAACTTACAGAAAGAAGAAGAAACCAGTAACAGAAATGCACTGCCTTGGCTAATACTGGTTAAGAACACTGCCAAAACAATAAAGTGAATTAGAGAAACTGTACTGATGGTATTGGAAATAAAGCAGAGAGTTGGGAGGCCAATGGGCAGGAGCCTTGAGTCACAAATTCAGTGTGACTACACAGATAGCAATGCTAAAACTCAAAATTGAATCCAGGGAACTGAAATTTAAATGCAGAATTATTCTCATGGAGAGATTTCCTCGCTTTGTTCCTGGTCCCCCCCCTCAGAGCTCAGCCTACAAGGAGCCCCCAGCCAAGCAGGGCCAAGTGAACTGCACAGCAGGTCCCTAATGTGCAGGGACCTCCACAGGCACTGAAAAAATCAAGGCTTTTTCAATGTTTCAAGGACATGGGACCAGCAGAAACCCAACTCGAAATTTCCTGGATTCTCCAGGAGCAAAAAGGTGAAACAATCCAATGGCAGCTGTACATCCAGCCTAAATGTTCAGCTGTAGGGCTTTGCCACCCCACAGGGGTTAAACTCTTATTCATTCTCTGAACGTGTGACTCTTTATTTGCTGTTTGTTGGTGTAAGGTGTACACAGAGCTTGATAAATGGAAAAATCAGCAAAGCAAAAAGTGGGGTGCCTGGAGGGACAGAAAACTCAGATCAGCTCAGATCCATGCCTGGATCCAGGTTCAGATTTATCCCCACTGAGTTCCATGTTGCTTCAAAGCAGCTCTTAAAATATTGCAAAATACCAGAGGAAGCTTCCTTGCTGCACAAAAAATAAGTCCTATTTAATTTATCTATCCTTTACATAATTGGTAACATTTTTCTTCAGCAATTAAATTTGTATTTAAATTAATCTCTTCAAACATTAAAAGCTGGACATCCTCTGAAAGCTAGAGATTTTTATTTAAAATATTTGATAGAACTGGGACAAAGCCAAAAAAAACATTTCCTCTAACTTTCAAGATTTCAACTCAAAGGTCTTCAAAATCTTCCCTACCCTTTGGGGGGGGGGGGGGGGGGGTGTTGTTGTTTTTGGGGGTTTTTTGCATTTGTTATTTATGAAACATCTTTCAAAAACACAGTCATATGGACACTTCAAATTTCTGATAATTGGATTTCAAGTATCACTACAGTATCCACAAGTGTAAGCATGGAGTCACATTTTGCCTCTAGTCCAATTGTAAAGGACTTTGTTTCTCACCAGCATTGGTCTAGAAAGCAGCAATCTCAAGTGACCTCATTTCCATAGTGAATTTCCATCACATTTGGTGGGATTTTACACATATAACAGAGTCTGCCCTATTACATGAAGTTATTCCATTCAAGTAAATTTCTATCTCCATAATTTACAAATTATGTCAGAGCACAAAGAATAGTTCAGTCAATTGGGAACTGCAGCAAGCCATCATCACTAAAGGTGAATAATCTTCTGAATGCAAAAAATTGAATGGTTTTATTCAGCCCCAGTGTTAATAAAAGACTGTCAGTCAAAATGGTAGTCACAACAATTATGAAAAAATAAAACATGCCTTAAAATATTTATTTCAGCATTTGTTGACATGTAACTACTCAGTGGAATAATAACTGCAGGAGCAGGAGCCTGCTATCATGGCTGGAAATGTAATCATTTAAGTGCTGTAAACTTCATGACTTATTGATGGTGTAGAACATCTCCACAGCACCCAGGACACAGATCCTCCTGCTGGCTCCTGAGTGCTGGCAGCAAAGGAAGCTGTGATGGAAAACAAGAACATTCTCTAACTAATCCTGAGCCAAAATGTACTTTTGGGGGGAGCTTCCTTTGCTCCCCCACAATGCAGTGGCCTGATGGGGACCATGTGCTTGCTCATGGACCTTCCCAAACACGTTAGGCACTTGTGAGAATCTTGTTTAAATCACTGACCAGGCACCCTGAAGATCTGGGGAGAGAAGAGAAATTTATCTTTTTTGGCTTCTAGGTGCAGCCCATCCGAGCAGCAGATCAGGACAGGGGGTTTCAAGGAAGTTACCAAGAACATTAAAAGCTGTGGGAAAAATGGAGGAAAATTCAGAGATTCAGCTTTTTTCTTTTTAATGTAGAAAAGAGAGCAGGAGAGCACAGAAAATGAATTGTCTTAATGTAAAACACTTACTGAGAGGGAGCTTGATGAATGATTTTCTGTGTCTGCTGGGGAGACGACGAGACAAAATTGGCCTAATTTTCAGTGAAAAGGACTTAGATTGGGATAAATTCTATACATCAAAAGGCAATTAGGACAGAACAGGCAGCTAACAGAGGTTATGCAAACCCTGTCACTCTTTACAGGCACAGGTTAGGTAAGACATTTGTCAGGCAGAGCACAGGTATAACCTCCTCTTCTCAAGAGCTGCTGTTCCTAGATGTTTTAAGCCTAGAAAAACTTTATACACACTAGATTTCAGCTTGCCTAAAGGCCTGCCAGTGATCCTTTATAAAGTGTGATGAAATAAAGGCACTATCAGAGGGGTGACCTCATAGGCAGGATCCCTGGGCTTTGCAGGCCTTGTTTTGCAATCCTCGTGTACTGGGAAAATAAAAAAAATTTAAAAAAAATAAAATAAAATAAAATAAATTAACAATCTGGGGGTTTCTGCCTGTGCCTGTGGGTAGAGCACAGCCTCCCCCAGTTCTGGCACTCTAGAACACTCACTGTGGAAGGGCTGCAGGCTCTCCAATCTCTCACTCTTCACACCTCCAGGGCAGGGGAGGGAATGTGGAAGACAGGAACCTGTACCTTGTTCAGGTCATGCAAAGCCTCAGGTCCTCAGATCATCTTACTAATATCCCCCCTAAATAATTTTAAATGTGCATCTGCTTTCCTGAGCCTGAATCTCCCTGCATTCCCTTTGGAACTGGCAGGAGCTCCCCTCAGTGACAGCCAACATTTGATAAGGTGCTTAGCTCTGTCAGGAGAAGGAAATGCCATGGAGAAAAGGAATCTGCAGGATTTCCTCCCTGTTAATGAGAGGATGAGCATTTAATCGTTATAAGTCAATTTAAACTGCCTGGTTGTTCTTCACAAGCTTAACTCCTAATATTCCTTCTTAACAGAATACCACAGGAAGAATATTACTCTGTCACACCTCCTGGGTGTCCCCATATCAGACTGCATAGGGCCACTGATAGGACCACAGCAGGGCAGGAATTTCTTGATTTGCCTGTGACTGGTGGAATTTTAAAAATACTTTCAGGAACTGGATTAAATGCATGTAGAATGTAGTGCTAAACAACCTGGCAATGTACAGGAGCCCCGGAGGTACCCAAGTCAGTCCAAACTGAAAGGAAAGGAGCAGTTTCATTTCCTTAGCATCCATAGATTTAAGAAACAATCTTAAGATTTAAGAATAAAATAAAACAAAATAAAACAAACCAAAAAATAAATAAATTTTAAACAAACCCCGAACACCACAACCTGAAATTCCATCCAACTAGGAATTCAAATTAAATGGACAAGCAACAGTTCATCTTGATATTCAAGAGTAGATATAGAAAAAAAGAGTATTTAAGTAGCAGCCCTGTGGGTAGTGACATACAGGGGAATGTAAAGTGATGTCATGCAGTGATAGTAAAATTTTTCAAAGTTATATTTTTTAATTTTGTTGCTACGCTCTACATACACTGCTAAAAACGTATAAAAAAGGATTGTAATTTTTCATTGATAGATAAAAATTACTAAAATTTGCTTTTCTCATTATCCATTGTCTGAAGAAGGCCATGCTTATGATGCACAGGCAAGAAAGCTCATTTACAGCTATTTGTAAGAACTGGGATTTGCGCTTGTGTGTGTGGTAATAATTAAAGCCACAGACTTGCCCTGCCACACATAATCGATCATCTGATTATTGCTGTCCACCCACTGAATTTTAGTGATGCCAAATGCCTCTCCTTGCCAGGGACACTGGGACTGGAGGCACTGTAAAAGCAGGAGGCAGCACTCTCATAAACAGTATCAGCAAAAGGAGATTATTTGATAGCCCTTGCTCCCAACCCTGGTATCTCTTACGAATTGCTTTCATTAAGTATCTCAGAAGCCTGAGGTTATTTAGAAATCTGCAGCTGTCAGATCAGACTTTGTGACAGAACAGCCTCAGTACATCCCTGAGCAGAGCAGGAAGGGGACCCGAGTGTCACCCACTGCTGGGTGCAGAGCAGTGGCACAGAAGATCTTTGCTCTCCTGGGCACTCTCTGCTTCTCCATGAGGAGCCTTCCAGAGCAGCCCTGGCCCCAGCCCATGCTCCTGATCTCCTGCACAGCTCTCACTGACATGCAGGGAGCAGGAAAGCTGGGCACAAATCACCCAAGCTGTGTTTGCTAAGGAAGGAGTGGACTTTCACCTGGGAGAGAACAACTGCTGTGCCCAGAGGCAGCCAAACAACCACCAAGGAGCAGCAGTGCAGGGATTCTGCTCACTCACATCTGAGCAAGCCCCTTTGTGTCAGTCACTGCTGGTCTCTGCCTCCACTCACTGTGCCATGGAGTTTGGCTGAGGTTTTTAGCTCAAATGGAGACTCTAAGCCCAGCTCTCTTGTGTTTATAATTTTTATTTTTTTTAATGTGTTTTTTCACGGTGCACCAAGAAACCCCAGAATGTAAAAGTCTTTTTCCTCCAGCCAGAAATTCAAGAAATGGTCGTGAGCCATCTCTTGTTTTTTCATGGTTGTTTATTCTTTCTTAACTCTACATTCTTTTTCCTGACCAGCAGAGTTCTGCTCTGCAGGTCAGTTTCCAGCACCTTCAGGGCGGTGTGTACTTTTTATACTAGAACCCACGTAAACAGTATTTACAATAATTTTCCAATATCTATTATTCATGTTAGAACATCAGACTCTACTCTAAACCAATTAGAACGTGCCACCATCACTGCAGAAGATGGAGCAGATGAAGAAGAAGGAAGAAACCCAGAAACCACGAGGTCTCCTCCATCTTTTCTTCCCTGTTTACTATTCTATAAACCCCAGAAACCTGAAATTCTCACCCTGTGATAACCTACACACTATGCTACTATATAATACACACTCTTGAAAGTTCTGCCTCATCCCAGAGTTCAAAAAGCCTTTTCCATGAACAAAGGTTAAAAACATTGCTTGCCTGAGGTTCTAAAATCCCTTAAAACATGCAAAGAAATGTTTCTCAGAATTCCAGACTCCAATACAGATCTTCTGACAGTGAACAACTCAGGTGCAAGCCAAGACCCCTGGACTGTAGCTGGCCACCAGGGAGCTGTCACAAATATCCTGGGCTGCACATCAGACAGTTTGGAACAAGGCTTCCCAGCTCTACCACCACTACAAGGTTTCTCAATGCTCTTCGTTTATAGGGTAAAGCAGAAGAAGTAGAAATTGATCAGGAAACACGAGCTAGTGCCATACTGAGTTCTGGTGGTCAGCACTTTGTTTTATCCCTCACTTTATCAGGCTGCTCCCTCATCCTGGACCAGTCCCCATGGCTTCCCTCAAGTGCTCTGATTTGCAGCCTCCCTCCCTCTGCCCTGTGAATTGTCATTGCCTGATCCAGCAGGCAATCACTGAGCCCCGATTCCTTCCCTGGTGCTCAGCACTCATTCCTTGTTAAACCACGGTGTGACCTTACCTACTAAACAAAGCAGCCTTTAACACAGCTGGGTGTTTGAGATACCCAGGATAGGGGTGAAAAAACAACAGGGTAAGAGGAAGCAATGATATTGCATATTCAAAACAGAGTGCACACACTGACAGAGATCCACTCAAATGGCCTCAGGATCAAACTGTGTCCATGAGCTGTGCATTTCCTAAAGCATTGCAAGCACCGTCTTTTAAAAAAATGAGCTATGAACAGGAAAATTAACAAATACACTGAGAACAGTTCTTCAAAACATATTTCTTGTAAGCCAAGTCTATTTTAATTGTATCTAGCTTTGCCATAACAAATAGCACACACAGATGCATAACTGAAATTCTGCTCTCCTTATGCAAGTGATATTTTTACATCTGTGTAACACACACAGACAGAATACAAACATTCACAAAGGCTGGCTTTTACTTCAGCACCCCCTGGGTTCTCCTCTAATCTAGAGAGATTCAAAAAAAAAAAGAAGCAGCCCAGGTACCCTTTCAATAAAGACAATGAAGGAAGATGACCGTTCTTTCTCACCCAGTTTTACAATTAGGATTAACTATGCCATTTAATCCATCTTTGAGTTCAGCAGGTGTCAAGAGATGCCAACACTTTCTGAGCAGCAGAGGAAGGGTCAAATTCTTGGCACAGAACTGCTGCCAAGGGAGTTGAATTAGGAGCTATCTGCATATTTCTGTCATTTATTAAAGCTCCATTCTGTTGCTATTTTAAACATTCCCACAAGTGCCAATCTGGGGAAACAACTAAAGGAATTTTTCATTCTATTTGCTTCTAAATATAAAAAAAATCCAGGGGATAGGAATAGACCCTGCCAATCTTTTCCTTCTCTAGGTGGCCCTGTCTTCATACCTTGAACATCTGAATCAGTACTTTCCTGAATCAGAAATCTGGTTTTGGATTAATCTTTCTTAGCTTTATCTGCATTGCTTCTTAGAAAAATCACTGTTTCACCTACAGTCTACCAAGCCCAGTGGAATCATTTCTCTTTTGTCTGTTGCATTGGTGTTCTGTTGCTTTTGTCAAGGATTCAGGTTATGGTTCAGCATTTACTGAATTCACTCCTGGAGAATTCTTTGCTGTCATCTTCAGTGACAAGTGGGTGCAGTTTTCATAATCACGACTGAATACTGTAGCTCAGAAAATAGATGTGTGACTTCAAACCTTCACAAGGAACATCTTGACATTTAAATCCAATTACCCTTTCTCCTTCCTGATGAAAATATGATACCAACTAGAGGAAAATTCTCCTAGACAAATATATCATATTCTCCAGCTCCTCTAAACATTTTGGCAACGCTTCTTGTATTACACATTGCATTCTTTATCAGTCATTTTACAAAATAAAGGGTTAGAAAGTGTGTAGTAATTGATAGGTGATGCCAACAAGTCTATAAAAAAATTATTCGTAAAGTCTTTATGGAATGATCTTCTCCCCAGTTGAAATCATTAATTGCAAAACTGGAATGAACTCCAAGTTAAGACAGACTACTGCTCTTTGTAATAAATTAAACTGTCAATCACTCAAAGCACCTTTAATAACACACTGGTTCCCTGAGCTCTTAAATTACAGCCTGAATTTCATTTATCAGTCTGCTCTATGTGAAAAAGGATTAATTAAACTCATTCCAGTATTACAGTAAGGCTCTATTTCTCTTAGTACTACAGAATAATTGACTGCAAATGAATTGAAAACTGAGTAAGTAATTGTAGTTATTATTCTGATGTAAATATTAGTTCTCTTTTGACATTTCAAAAGATTTAGTAGAGGCACTTTAGTGATAAGACAGATCATTACCCTGGCTAGGAAGACGAGATAGCATAGAGAAAGTGAAATTACAATCTTTAGTTTAGGTACCTAAAAATAGTCCTATTATTTGCTTTTTCATATAGTTGTGTACCTTAAAGTACATTTTCATTAACTGTTGTTCCTGATTTATTGTATGAAGTATACTGCAGTAAAGACAATGCACTATATCCAGGTGCTTTGGGAAGAATTCAGAGGTAATATGAGTTCTGACAGAGGAATGAGTGAGAAGTTTGTCTCAGAGACAGTCATGACACTGCCAGTGCTGTGAAATTCAAATAACACATTGCCATTGTAAATGACTAATTTTTATGAAAAAATTACACCAACAGGCACACTGAACAGCAAGAAATCACCTTTTAATTGGACAATCAGACAAGCTCAGACAAGAAACTGCAGCATCTCCAGAATGAACAAAAGATTTGCTGTTCAGAACTGTGGGTAATAGGAGATCACTGAAGGCATTTTCTTAATATAGCATCTCCTGACATCTAGAGATCAGGGCCACACGCAGAAAATCAGAAGCCAAATATTTAGCTTCTAGGTCTGCATTTTCATTTTGGGGGCAGCTAGACTGATTTCAGCAATTCTTTGACCCCTAAAGATTTGGGGTTTTTGCAACATTCTTGTAAAGAAAAGCCTGGGGGAAAAACAACAAACCTGAAGCCTCTGAATCTGGGTTTTTTTCCCAGGTTTTGCTTCTTTTCTCTTGTTACTCCTTACCTTCTCTGCAGTTTTGATTCTCAGCCTCTCAATAGAAGATCAGAAGAAAACTTCAAAGCAGTTTCAGCAGCCTGGACTCCTGAGCAGGGAATGAATAGCATTTCATTCCCCAGCATGACCTGGGACCTGGCTGTTTTGACTGAACTGTCAGCACAACTTCTGCACATTCCAGTTATTACCATGAAGCCACAGTTTAGACAGACTTTGCTTGCTATTGTTTATTTTCTGCTCCCCTTTTTTCCATGCTAAAACAGCCTGTACACCTCACAGAACTTTAAATAAATGTTTCTTCCTCAAGTGCAGCACACACAAACCTGCCAAGGAATGCAGATGGTATCTAACTTCTCTGAGAATTTATCTGTTCTTTAGAGGTATCCTTTTTGTTTCCTTTAATTGAGGAAAACCCTTCAGTAATTTGGACAAATGTGTAATTTTACACATCTTTGAAAGAAGAGTATCATAACCCAGATACTTAGTACATATTTAGGCTTTCTTGTGGGTTGTGTATAGCAGGAACAGGTGGATAAATGCAAGTTAGTTTCGAATTATCATAGGGATACCTGAGGGTAAGTGGAACCAGAGAACCATTTAAATCAGTTAATTCAGGGAGTCAATTAGCACATTGAGATTGTGCAAAAGCAGGGCCCTGTGCAATCATTGGTAAAGGAACTTCAACAAGAACATTCTTCATCACTGAAATGTAAACACAATGTTTATCAATAGCTCCAAATAGGAAAGACATTATCAAGAATAAATATCTAAACAACAATTAATATATTGAAGTGGATAATTAGTTTTTTTCCAGCTACACTTTGAAGACCATTAACGTCGGAGTTTTTTGTGTTTCCTCCTTACAGGTTTGTTATGAAGTACTGCATTTTATAGATAACAAAGCCACTTTACAACTAGACAATTAAGTTTGCTCATAATCCATTGTACATTAAGGTAGCAAATCAATGTGGCCACTGAAGCAAACTGATTCTTTAAATTAAAAACAAATGTGTCTGCAGTTTGAGGTTTGCCACTACCCTCCCTGCCTGGCTTGTCACCAATTCTTTGTTTCAAACAGGCACTCAGATACAGCAGTCATCAGACAATATAAAAGTCTGGCTGAGGAAAATTGAAATAACTCTGTTTTCATAACTTAGTTTGACAAAATATGGAAGTAGGCAAAAAGAGAAATAAAAGTAGATTACAAGAAAAAGGAATGAGGTTATTGGTAAAACTGCTGTAAGACAAATAAGCCATAACATTAAGGAGCAATTGTTTATACTCCACATTCAATACATTAAGTAAACCTTCCAAAGGGTCATCTAAAACACTGTAAAAATCCATTTATTTGGCAAAAGATAAGTATCTACTTGAAAGTACAAACTCGAGGATCAGATTAATTTCACATTAATTTCTTGTATATAAGATTATGAGTTTTATAGATATCAGTAGCACTCTCTTGGAAATTAGGCATATTTCTTGTGAAGAACAAGAGGGCAGGGGAGAATTTACTTCATGACAATCCAGGATTAAAATATATCAGAGATGGGCTGAAAAATAATATGATCCAAATAAAGTTGCACTCATCATGCAGAAAAACATAGATCAGTGGAAAAGCAACACTTGATAAATGAGACATCACTCCATCAAAACTTCCAGGAAAGGTGGGGGAGGAGATTTTCAAATTAGTTTAATTTCCAGGTGTCAAAATTTGGCTGATAAAGTAAAATAAAATAAAATAAAAATGAACTTCAGTATTTTCCCTGAATCTTTCCAGGCAGATGGTACAGTGGGAAATAAGGGTTGAACTCTTTGATCTGTTTGCCTTGGAACATTCACCTGTTTTGCAAAGGGTAAACTTCTGCATCCCAAACTCTGCAAAAGTTTCCCAGCATCGTGTCTGCCTTTAATTGGTAATACCATGCAGCTCCACAAAGTCATAATGCCCACTGCAGAAACCATTCAAAATAAAAATCGCAGCCTTTAGCCAAATCCTGAGATTTGTTTTTATGGAAATCATTCAATCCAGTAAGAACTGGCATACTTCATAGGCTATGTAGGATATAAGACCCAGATTTCTCAAAGATCTGAGCAATACTGGATAACAAGTGGAGTTAGGGCATTGAAATTGTACAACAGGACTGGAATACAGTTGCCTAGGAGGGCTGTTGCAGGATACAAGACTGTCAGATTCTCCACCTGGCTAAGCATAGCTGTAAATTGGTGGTTTCAGGTAAAACCTGTGTCTTTATGTCTCAGCTTTCCAGCTGTGAAGCTTGAGGAAAATCCTCCCCTTTGAGACCCTGAGATTTCTGAAACAGTGATGTGTAATTCCAGGGTGTGTTTGCATCTTCCCAGGGCTCCCTGCATCGTTAGCCCCAGCTGAACAGCCACCAGCAGAAACAGAGACGTGGATTTCATCTGAAAACTGCAATTGAGGAAATGCTTTGAGGTACTCCCAGTGTAGTGACTTCAGGGAAATATCCAGCATGAAATGATGATAAAATATGTGGGTAGGGCTCTTGCTGACCTGGAAAGGCTCAGCATTTATTCAAAGGGAGCAGGTATAAGAGCATTCTGTTTTGTTTTTTTTTAAATAAGTTACCATAAAATTAAAGCAGTATTTGCATCCAATGCTGATCCAAATTGAATCAGTAGAAAAGCACTCATTAACTTCAGTAGAATTAATATCCACTCAATTTGATTAAAACTCTATGGACAATTACAAACTTGGTTATGTGTAACATAGTAGTAGTATTGATGCTTAGATTACCCATAAATTTCAAACTGTGAACTATGCCAAACTTCCAAATTTTAATGAATTTGAATTTTAGCCTAACAGGTAGCAACAACTGGAATCTGTGGCTATTCACTCCTACTCCTTTGTGTGTCTGAAGGTGTGAATGCATCTCTGGCAGGAGTCCCTTTGGCCTGTGCAGGTGTGCAGGTAGCCCCTGGCTGACCCAAGGGCTTCCTTTTGCTCACACAGATCAATTCCACACATTAACAGAGGGGGCACAGCTGAGATTGCACAGAGCAGCTCACTCCAGTGCTGCATTAATGGCATAGTTAAGGTTGATCACATTGTTTAAAATTTTCATTGCATAAAGGGCTCAGGAGAAGCTTTAGACTGCAGTCAAAAGCAGAGGTTTAACAATGCCTGGCAGGTTTCTCTCTTTTGTAGTTACATTTTGTGATCTTCATTCTAGTGACACCTCATTTCCCAAACAGGCAGTGCTGCCTACTTTAAACTTCACCAAGCTGATGCTTATGGGGATTTTTCATCCAGATTCTGTGTACATGCACAGGAGAGGGGAGAGTTCTTTTGTATCCAGCTCTCAGTTCTTTCTCTCATCTCCCTTCTTGTGCCACAGTTGACTGACACACTCTTGACTCTGTCCCCAAAGCAGCCCATCACACCCTTCTCATTTAATATTATACCCTTCTCCTACTGTCTCTATCACAGCAATATTATAAACTGCTTCATTCCAACCTAAAAGAAAGCACCCTTTTTCCTTTCACCTTCAAAAAAACGTGAGTCAAACACATTTCCAGGACAATGACTCATTTAGATTCTGCCTTCAAAGTTCAATTTTGTATGTGCCTTTTAAAAATTGAATGCCAGGATCCTGCCAGGAAGTAAAGGGCATCATTTCCTAGGGTTCAGGAAGGCCAGTCCCCCTTTACAGAAATCATTTTGTTATTCCCTAGCACATATCTGAACTGTTGAAGTCAGGATTTCAATGAGTTTCTAGCTCAGTGTGCCCCATTTGCTGTCAGGGGATATCCAGGCAGAGGCATCTGATTCCAAATCCACTGTCCATGTGGTCACAGGCACTGAGGAAAACATTCCCAACACAGAGCAGTCTGCCTGCTTGTGTGCTAAATCTCCTGCTCTGCAAACCAAGAAACCCATGGTGAGTTCATTTGAATCATGTTCCCTTTTTCATGCTCCTTTTTTAAAATTTCCTAACGTTTAAATGTTGCTTCGTATTCCAGGGAACATCAATACCTGACATTGTGTCAAGGAGGTGGTAAACACACAAACCCTGCATGTGAACTGCTTTGCTATTCCACCAATAAAGGAGGAATATTAATGAGTGCTCTCTTCTACTCTCCTCTATATCCTAGAATATTTCTTCTTGTTTCCAAATGTGCAACAGTCCAAATACTGAATTAATATTCTTTAATTATGGTCCTGTTGCTGGATACTACACCAAATTATGAGCATATTAAAATCCTGCTATTCTGCCTGCTGTGACACAAAAAACCAAGTTTATTTTCTCAGAACTTCAAGCATCATGATGCACTCAAGTCATTCACAAACACAAAAGATGCCTTGATTAAATTGCTTTCTAGTTATTCTTAGAAAAAACTTTAAATTATAATGATGCATGCCTAATTGCCGTGAAAAAAATTCTTTCAACAACTTCCAGAAGAAAACATATAAAGTTTTTGTCTGTGCTCAAGAATTAACTTGAAAACAGGAAATAAATAAACACAAAATGAATCTTAATATTGTATTTCACAGTCATGCTTGAAAGATCTGGAATTCTACTACTGATGAAAATGGGCTCCAAAACTTGTTAGCAGATAAAATTAAAAATTCTAATTAGAATGGAACATCACATTAGTTGAGTAATTTCAATCTGCAAGTGGTCTCTGGGAAGTGTTATTTTAAGAAGCTGTACCCAGCCCTCAGGCCCTCTGGAGCTGCAGCTCTGAGTGCCAGCAAGGTCGGCACACAATTCAAATGTCACCTGCTGTCTCCAGCTCCACACTGACATCCTAAAACTGATTTGCTCTAACTGAAACCACGTTTGCTGAGAAACACCTGGCAAAATGGGCACCAAATGCAGTACAAACCTCAGCTATATTATCACCTAATTATTTATAGGTATGAACAAATCTGTTAGCAAGACATCTAAATCTCCTTTCCTCCCTCCTCACAACATGAGGCAGGTATGCAATAACTGCTCACACAAAATCAGACCCTACAAACCCACTGGCATTTTTTAAAATTCAAAAGCTAAATCATGCTCTTTGGAAACCAAGATGTCATCGAGTTTAGTTGGCCCATTATTTTTGGTGAAGTGTTTCCTCCTCTGACCAGGGCTGAGATACACCCAGTGAGTTCTGAGGGCTCTGCAGACTGAAGAGAGAAGTCTGTGCAGTTACTTTTCAGGTCTGGGGAGATGAAGAATTGTTTCACAGTGTTGCTACAGCATTTTTGAAAACCTAGTTTAACATTTTGACTGCTAATACACATATGTGAAATCTGATCATCCACATGGCAGAAAAACTTCTTAATATACAGGGTCACAAGTAGGGGGGGAGGGAGTTCGGGGATTTTTTTGAGTCCACATGAAAAGGAAGCACAAACTTCTTTCATAGGTTTAACATTAATTAAATATACATAGATCTCTGTGCTGACTGCAGTTTGCTACATGGTCGTTTCTTTTCAGCATGTAACTCTAATTTCCTTTGAGTCCATTTAGAAGTCTATTACATTAAGGGAGGGAAATGCATCACTCTGGTAATTATTCTGTTTACACTCACACTAAGCCACACAGCCTTAACCACAGGATGAATAAAGATTATTTCCCAGGTTAATAAGGGTTACATTCATGACAAAATACTCTTGGAGTGTGACACAAAACACCTTCAAATCAATTCTGTGCATGTCTGCTGCCCTAATTCAGGAATTGCACTGCTGGCTGTGCACCAGAGTAACACTGATCAATGTAACCTTCATCTATGTCTGCCTCACTCAACTTTGTGTCGTCCACTGATGGCTTTGATGCAGCTTAAGAGGAAAAAAATGGGTGCTGTGACTTGTTTGGATTTTTAATGAACATCCTTAAAAAGGTTTGTGCTCATATACACAGTGTAGGTTTTTGAACTGTGAGAGCAATACAAAGTGAAGGGACTAATCTCAGTTTTAACTAATCGTGGTTTCTTTAAGGGACATTAAGGATTTAGCTGTACAGGGACATTAAAAAACCAGCAGTTACCTTTCTCCAGGACCCCTCTGTTCTATGATGTCTTTGCAGTTAATTACTGGGGAGATTGTCTGTCCTCTCCAGGCTGATGTGAAAAACTGCAGAAGGTACTGAAAGGCTGTCAGCAATCATCTGAATCCTCATAAATGCCCACAATGGTAATTAGCCAAGTTGAAGTAATTTCCGATTCAAGGTATTAAAGGTAAAAACACTATTAGAGTTTTTGTGTGACTGGGATTCTGTTTAGGGATAAAAGCAGTTATGACTTCACCTGGGTTTTTTCCATGAATTTACAGGAATTATACATAGTTCTCTCACAGGAGTCCTCCTGAATAAGTATTTTAAAGTATTGCAGTTCCTTAAGCGATTTCTAAAAGTCATTCTCTGAATTACTGGGAAGAGAAACTGGAGAATCCAAAATTGAAGGACAATAACAGTGATAGAGAGATACTCACACTGCAAAGTTCAGACCCACATTCTGAACTTCCCCAAACCAGTGGGAAAGCAGAGGGCTGCAGGGATCCATCAGAGCAGGGAGATTCTCCCTGAGGGTCCCTGTGCAGGTGCCATGGTCTGAGCACCAGGCACAAACCCGGCTGCAGCTGAAATCCTGCAGGTTCCACATCAGCCTTTTTGCTTTCCAAGACCCAAACCCCTCACACAAATACATCAAACAAGGCTTGTTAAAGGAAGTTTCTTGTTGGAAGTTGCATTCTCGATTTGTTGGTACTGCTGGTGCTTGGAGCCCTCCCTGGAGGGGTGGCCAGGCTGCTCCTTCCTCCTGCAGGAGACTGCTCTTCAGTGCTCCCTAGCACTCCAGAGAGCTTGGGACAGCACTGCTGTCCCTGTCCTGGGCTCAGCTCTGTGGCATTGCTGCCAGCCAAGTTTGCTGCTGATTCCTGTGGGTGCCTGGGTGCTGCTCCAGACAGAAAAAGGAATTCTGTTATGTGAAATATCCCATCAGTGGGGCTTCTTCAAATGGCAGAGGAAATAGAACCAAGTTAATTAGAGAGAAGAGACTCTAGCCTGAAACATGCATAGTACAGAGAGATGAAAGAGGACAGAGTAATGCAAAAATTAAATTGTGAACAAAATAAGGGAGGCGCATTGAAAAAGGGGTCAGGAACCATGTGAAGGAGGGCATGAAGACCAGAGGGTAAAAAGCTGATTAGCTCTTAATACACAAGCAGATCTGAAACAGGGAGGTAATTGTCTTAGGAAGCAAGAGAAACTTAAAACAGACACACGATAATGACACCGAGTACAGAAAACCCTTTGAATTTTTTTCTTAAGAAAGGCTTTATACAATAAAAAGAACTGAAAGGGGCACAAGGCTGTCATGGGAACAATAATTCAGAAGTTGCAAAAGGCACACAAGAAAGGGGAAAGACACAGGGAAAGATCTAAACGTGCAGTGCATTTAACATCAGCTGCCCAGCATCTGCAATGTCACAGTATTGATGTTTGGTGTCCTGGAGCTTTCCCTTTAAGCTGAAAGGGAAATCAATTGAACTTCAAATAGCAAAATTTTGGCTCTGTGAAACATGGTTCTAGGCACCACTTTTTGGTAAAATTCTTGTAGAAAATGAACAGCAGACAGGTGATTTAAATTATGATCACACTGAAGTGAGCAGGGAAAAAGAGTTTCAGAACAATCGCCTCTTAAATATTAGGATGCAACTTACATTTTTCTTTAGAATACTCTCCTGTATTCACCTGTTCCTTAAGCCTAGCCGGGTCTTACAGTTCTGCTCAAAAGTACTATTAAATGTAATTCATAAAATCTCTCTTAATTCTTTGGGGAATCACTGAAAATGCTACAGATTCCTTCAGGTTTCCAAAAGCAGGTAAAGTGTTTTACTGTGGAGCTGTGAAAGGCAGCATTAAGGAGTACAAAATATGAACACAATAGCAAAGTGATGACCTGCTAAACTCGAGGGTGTCATAGAATCACAATAAAAATCAGGTTGCAGGGTACTTCTGGAGGTCTCCAGTGCAACCTCTTGCTCAATGCAGAGCAGGCTTTAAAGTTAAATCAGGTTGCCATGGTCTATCACCCTTTTATGAGAAATTCACAGAGATTAAGATTAAGCAGATATTTCTAGGAGCCAGTTTTCTTCTGTTGTCTCTGTCCAATCAGAAATAACAATCTCTGAATTCTGCAAAGCAGTCTCACACATCAGAGAACAATCAGACTTCTCTGTTATTGGGGCAGATGCTTTCATCCTGAGTAGATGATGCTTCACTGGGCAAAGCAATAGCCCTGCTCTGGTCAATGCCCTTGGAAGAAAACCAGTGTGGGCTGCAAGCACAGTGAATGCAGGCTGTTACAGCACTCCCTGCCATGAACTCATCCAGAGCCATGCCCTAGGACAAGAGAACTGAAAATTGCCTTCTATGGACATTTCTGTTTGGAAGGAGAAAGCGAAGAGCTTCTGACCCCAATAGCTAGATTTTTAGAAACTCATTCTCTGACAGATAATGGATTCATCTCTACTGCATAAAGCAATATCCTCCTAACTAACAGGATTTTGGGGGACCAAAAAGCTGCTTCATCCCCAGTACCATCAAAATCCCGGTGATATTAACAGGATCCTTAAACCACAACCAAAACTGACCTCAGTAGCTGAACGCTCCAGTGAACTGTACAGGCACTCAGTGAGCCAACATTTCAGCCCAGCACCAGACTGCAGGAGCACAGAAACAGCACAGGGTGCTGCCAGCACACCTGAAGGCTGGGGGAGGAAGGAGAACAGTGGCTTTGGTCAACATCCCTGCTCCCCATACCAAATACAGTGTGTGCTACCCTGGAGAAAAACACACACACACACACAGAGACACACACACAGACACACAGAGACACACACAAAAGTAGAACTTTTGCAAAACAGTCACTAGTTCCTTGGTTAAAAATAAGTCTTATTGAACACAGTAAAAGCTATTAGAGCACCCTTTTGCTACCAGTTTTATCAAAACTTCCATTAAATGATGCTGACATGCAATTACTCTATTGTTAAATACCAGGCCACTGCTGAGCTTTGACTAAAGGCCACTAATGCGTGTACTGGCAAACAGGCACTGGATCATCGTCTGTGCTGGGAAAGGCAAAGAGAGGCTTAGTCAAAAATGCACTGAACTTCTATTTACCATTTTTTTTGTAAGCAGTAAAAGTCCTGAACAGAAGGACAGTGGCTTCTACCTTATAGTCATAATATTTGGCAATCCAAAATAGTGTTTTGTGGGCAAGTTTGAAGAACCAGGGTTCAATGATTGCAAGAGGAACCTGAACATTTCTCTGAATTTGCTTCATATATCAAGTAACCAACACTGTTTAATAGAAAATCACAAATTACTACCTGGTCTCAAAGTCTCAATGAGATTCTGACACAGGTGGTCCCTTCCCCACCAGAGTTTGTTGTTCCAGCTTCAGTCCTATGCCTTCACCCAAGGTGTTAACCCAGGTTGTCTGCACAGTCCATCAGGGCAGCTGTTGTGGTTTAAATGCAGGTGTGTGCTGAGGAAGGCACATTCCTCCCTTGGAATGGAGAATTTAAACACCCTCCCTCTGAATTATTATAACTTTGAATTTCAGGAGCTCTTAGGCAAAGATATGGGAATAGGAATAACAGTTCTTTATTAGGGGAACTAAAATAAACAATAAAACAA
Organism: Certhia americana; assembly: GCA_018697195.1. Lineage (NCBI taxonomy): Eukaryota > Metazoa > Chordata > Aves > Passeriformes > Certhiidae > Certhia > Certhia americana. Next base: position 2,345,301 of record CM031867.1, on the reverse strand, counting down.
AAACACATGCAGAATTACAATGGAGAAAAACAAACAAACAAACATACAAAGCCAGTGCCAGAGTCAGGCTCCCAGCTGTCCCCCTGTGGGTCAGGGTGTTGGTGGCAGTGCCATCCCATGCTGGCTGCAGTCCCAGTGGCAGATGTGGCTCTGCTGAAGTGATGCTCCTGCAGAAAAGTGGAGTTTTTCACTGAAGGTCCAGTGGGGAGAGATGGGCCTGGTCTGCCTCTGAGAATCCAGTGCAAAGGCTGCCCTGGTGTTCCAACTCCCAGATTTTTATCCAGGTAGGAATCCTTGGCTCCTGCCCCTGGCTGGAGCATTTCCCAGTGGGATGATGGAATTCTCTCAGTGACACTCCCTGGCCCATCAGCAGAAGATCTCTGCCTGGAGGGAGGCTGGGCTGTGGAAGAGATCAGAAAACTGCCCCAGCAGGTTTATTGACAGCTGGCCATGGACAGACAATTCCAGCACCCCACACACCCCAGTTTGATCAGATGGCGATAGAATACAGAGTTTTGGTGACATTTTGCACTGCAACCCATGACAGCAGCCCAGCTGGGGACCAGCTGTTTCCCACTCCCAGCACCTCAGATCAGGCCAGAGTGGCTTTCACAGTAAACTCTGGGTTAGGAAAGAAGCTGACAGCAGGGTTGGGGATGCAGGAGTTGAATGCTTGGGTTCTGATAACTCACAAGTGGCTCCCCTCATCACTGAAAGTCCCTGGTGAGGAGAAAAGCAAAGGGAAACTGAGGGAAGAGAACAGATTGGGAAAAGGGGGTTTGAAGAGAGACAAGTGTCCCTTGCAGTCAAAGAACGGAGCTGGGCTGTCAGAGGCTCTGCCTGGAGAGCCACAGAGTACCTGACTGCAGATGTTCACAGGATGGACACAGCACATCCCTAGGGCCCACCTGCACAGCTCATCCTGCAGGTCCCTTGGGCAGCCTGGGGTGGGGCAGACACCAAGGAACAGCAGCAGGGAACATCCTGCACCCAAGGGGGAGACACCTACCAAGATTTGACTTCCCAGAGAAGAGAACTCTATTAGTTCTCTTAAAATTAAAATTGTTTTGATAAGATAAAGCAACACTACAAGGAACTGTTGCTCAGTCATTGATGCATCTGAAAGAAGACATCACAAATAAGTAAAATTTGGGCTGTTGGAACTTCACTTTCCTACCTTTTATTTAATGCAGCTCTATTAATCCACATTTACATTAAAGTAGAAATCTTTTGTTATAGTGAAGAGAAGAAGGAAAGGGATACTTAGAACCTTTCAAGCTCTTAGGAGACTACTAAACATAGGAGAGTATTATGAAAATCCTTATTTCATAATCCTTAGAAAGAATTAAGCTTTAGACTTTTTCATTGTTTAAAATATATTGTGAAAAATATAATCTGCCTAGGGTAAAATTTTATAAACAGAGACACCTAAAAATATTTTAGCATGAATCCATGGGTCTCTTTACAGAAGCATGTGCATAATGGACTAGCCCTGTTCCTTGCACAGAGCTTGAGGAAGGTGACCATCAGCTGTGGAGTTCTCTGCTGATGCTCAGCATCTGCCACCTCCCTTGCTTGGCTCCAAATCCCAGCTCTGCAAGAGGCTGACCAGGAGTAGAGCACAAAATTTCTGAGTCACACTTTCCTCTGGAAACCCCTCACACACACACACCCCCAAAACCCTCCAGAGCTGTGGAGCCAGGCTGGGCTTTCCAGCACCAGTTTCAGATCTCCTGGTGCACAGCACCCACACTGACCCCATAAGAACTGCTCCAATCCCACACTACTTCATTTTCAAAGCATCTTTCCTGACTTAGACTTAAGGCTTACACTATTTTAACTTGGGCAAAAATACCCTGGTGAGTTACCCAGTGTAACAGAACAGCACAAATTGCTTTGTTAGGCTCACAAACATTGACAAACACTAAATTTCACTCAAGTCTATCATGATCCCTAAGAGTCATTGAAACCTTCCCAAACACACCACTGCTTTCAATCACACCCATGCAGTGAGACACTTCAGCTTTTTTACAACCCTCCTGTTGATTGCCAGAGGCTTCTCTTCCACTGAATTAATTCCCTGTGTTGTTGGAGCTACAAAATGAGCCCCTCACAGCAGTCCAGTGTTGTGAGAACCTGACCCTCCTCCTCTTCCTCACAACCACCCACTCTCACTGTCCTGAAGTGCAGCAGGAAAAATGCTGGAAATCCCTGGTGCTGCAGGTGAGCAGGGTGGCCTCTCTGTTGTGTGCTGTAATTGAAAGGCAAAGCTGCTGGAAGTAGGGGTGTCAGCTGTCCTGCACCTGAGGGGCCCCTCTGTCTGTGCCCAGCAGGTATCAGAGCACCCCCACCTTGCTCTGAGAGCACCCTGGGTCTCTGCACAGGCAGAACCATCACACAAAAATAGGCAGAGGGAATCAGGCCCAGAAAACTGCTGCTGAAATTGTCATTTGACAGGAGACTTGTCAAATGCCAAAAACACTTCTTGGAGAAAACCAAGACCTTTAGCTGCTCAGGAGACAAGGAAGGTGGAGAGTTTTCTATGTGAGCTGTTGAAGTTGTAATTTTGTCCTGCCCTGTTTTTCTGCTGCTCTCACTGCAGTCTGTGAACCTGCATTGCTGAACCAGCAAACAAAGGAGACAGGAGGTTTTCCAAAGCTAGGTCAAGAATCCTTTAGTAAAGACAGGAATAAAATCCCAGCCATGGATGAGCTTCCTGTCTGAAGTTCACACTTGGAAGTCAAAGCCATGATGTACTTCTGTACTTCAGTCCTATGAGCTCCAAGCCATTGTACTTTTTGTGATCAGCCTTCATAGCTTGAAAAAAATTGAACTTTTGAGTACTTTTTTCCCAATAAAGTACAGACAGTAAAATATACTGCAAGTCTACATTTTTTAACCTTCTTGATATGGCACAGAAATCAAAATAATTCAGTTACAGGAATTGGTTTTAATTCTGCAGCAGCTGCAAGGTGCAGCTATATTGTAAAATACATTCTTTTATTTGTTTTTGGAGTCTAATAATGATCCATCATTCCTCATTTCAGTGGTATTTGAATATTACTATGTTTCTGTAATATTAATAACATCATAATCTTCATCAGTATGCAAATCTATACCATCTGACAAGCTCCTGTTCTCTTCCATGAGCTCCTTTGTCGTTGCAGCCTCATGAATTTCATTATGACACAAGATTATTATCAGACAGTGGGAAGGGGGGGGGTGGGGAATAGAATGACGTGGAAATTATAATCTCCTGGTTTAGTAATGAATCCAGTTTCATATTCCAGTTTGGTTTTGCACAAGCTGCTTCTGAGAGAAGAGGGAGCAAAAGGGAGGAAATTCTTCTGACACTGCTTCTGCACAGTAACCTTTCAAGCAGATGCCACTGGGGGGGTGCACTGGAGGGAGATGTTCCTCAGCCCTGTGTCTCATTTACATTTCAAAAAACAACAATGATTCTATCCATATGTTTTTTTTCTATTCATAGCTTTACAGATGGCAAAAGAAAACAAGAGAATTCATGCCATTCAAAAACTTGTGGCCATTTCTTCTCCAGTTAAACTGATACCAATTATCACTCTTCGTCTGCAACCACAATAATTATTAAAAAAGTGTAATTATTCTTGGAGCAGCCTGTGGTTGTAAAAATAAACACCATTTGACAGACTAGCAAAAAGCTTGTAGGAGTGCAAATATTCTTTCCAGTATGAAAACACAGGGCCCACATCCTGGGCAGGCTCCAGAGCTGTGTCCCCTCAATTCCAGCTTTCCCAGCTCCATGGTGGGGCCTCTTTGGTCTCACCCAACTGCTCTGTGCCTTTAGGCTAGAGGGACTTCAGGGCAAAGCTAAAGCACCAGAAATGATGGGATTAAGTAGGAGAAGTCCATTGGGCCTCCCAGCATTGCCCTGTCCAGCCCTGGCAACTGAGCAGCTCCCCCCAGAGCTGTGGGAGACACTGCAGCAGGGTCATTAAAGTGCTTCTGTCACACCAGAAGAGCATCTACAATTTTCTTAGCAAAACAAAAAACTTCCTAAGTCATAGAGAATCCAGCAATTTCTAGGAAAAAACTTGATTCCTTAGAAAATAAAATGAAGTCACTAATGTTGTGCTATGATCCAATATTAAAAACAGATTTCTGTCCCTCCTGTAAAATTTTGTGTTTTACCTGAATTACTGCTTAGTTATTGTTAATACCCAAATCAACCTTATTAGTAAAACCTACAGTGCCCTGTACAAAAGCCCACACCAAGGACCTGGTTTGGATGTTTAGTCAATTGTAGAAAATCTGATCAGCATTAATAAGGGATTATCTTCTCCTCTCCTGGTAAGTATCACTGCACATCAGCTAACATGATTATGTGAATCTAGGTAACATTAACTGCTGCTGTTTATTAACCAATTTGTTAGAGGTCTCCCCTTCTCAAAGGAGATTTTAGTACTAGAACAAGACTTATCTCCAAAAACTCCATGAATGATGTAATTATTCTAACCTATTTATCACAGAAGAGATTAGTAAACTCAACAAGAATGCCCAATTTCAAAAGCTATTTCAGATTACTTATCACAAAGAAGAGTGAATTATTACATTATGTGACTTACAATGTAAGAGTTCTTTGGTGGTTTTGCTATTTAAAACTTACATCGACTATAACTATGTCTATATTTTATAAAGCAGACTAGCAATTCAAAATTACACATTAATTAAAACACTGCCAATTTTCCTAGTGGATGCTGTCAAAAATCAGAACTTTTGTCGTACTGAAGTTGCACTGACGAGCCCAGAGTTGTTCACTTTATTCTCCTCCTCATTAAGGAAAAACCTGTCATTAAAAGAAACTATTTAAAGCAAGAAAAGAAATCTGTGACTCTATTTAAAGAAAGCAGGGAAATGTGTTTGGACTTTGATTATGGCAATTAAAAAGCCCTGCTATTCAAAGATGGTGATTTTTTAGTATTTAAATAACACTTCACATTCTTCTGAGACATTTTACTAAGAAGATTGTTAAATTAGGTGATAAAAGGTTACTTTTGTCTTTGAAGTTGAAATATGTAACTATTATTTCTTATCTGTCTAGAATTAGAAAAGCTTCAATATCATGTATTTTACAGGACTCACCAGACTTCATAAAACAAACAAATGCTTCACTTCCTGCCCTTCTTTAATCTCCATAAGACAATTTCTTCTGTGTTTTGAAAAGGGAGATTTCTTTCAACATTTGATGGAGCAATATCTTTTTATTTTCAATCGCACAGGCTGTGGTTGGGAAGCTATAACAACCTTCCTTTCAAAGCATAAGAAATGGGGTGTTTGACAGGAATGTATTTTAAGAGGAAGGCTCAGACAGATCAGGGCTGGCAAAGAAAAACAATGTTATCTTTTTTTTAAGGCCAGAACAAGACTAAAATGCAACTTAAAATGGACAAGTAGGTCAGATCACAATTCAAAATTAAGTACCATGATGCAAAATCACAATTATTTAAATAATAAATATTAAATCCATCTTTATTTCCTACTGATTTTAATGTTGGAAAATATTCATGCCATTTATACACACAAAAATTTTTTACTGGCAAAATACACTGAGCTAAAAAACCATGTGATGAATTACATTTTCATATACTTTCTAAGTTTTGACTACTAATCCATCCTGCTGAAATTACATCATTTCAGATCTCTAAGCAGACTTGCAAAGTACTGTCAGTTTTTAGATAAGCCATCATTAGTATTTCCATCATCAACCTTCAAATTTATACTTCCCACTGAATTCCAAATTATGTTGGTCTAATGATGTCAGGATGCTGCTTATTCACTCTGGGACAGAGAATAGAGTTATTTATTACAGAGTTTTGATCAGAAGTGAAAGTACATAATCCATTTCCTTCAGTGCCCTACAGCCACCATTGAAATTACAGAATTGACCAGGCTGGAAAAGACCCTCGAGATCAAGTCCAGCCTGTGACCCAACGCCCCTGTCACCCAGACCAGGACACTGAGTGCCACATCCAGGCCTTCCTCACCCACCTCCCTGGGCAGCCCCTTCCAACACCCAATCACCCTTTCTGTGCAGAAATTCTTCCTGATGTCCAGCCTAAACCTCCCCAGGCACAGCTTAAGGCTTTGTCCTCCTGTCCTGTGAGAAGAGCCCGGCCCCACCTGGCTGCACCCTCCTGTCAGGGAGTTGTGCAGAGTGATGAGGTCTGCCCTGAGATTCCTCCAGGATAAACAACCCCAGCTCCCTCAGCCTCTCCTCACAGGACTTATGTTCCAGACCCTTCACCAGCCTTGCTGCCCTTCTCTGGACACGTTCCAGCCCCTCAAGATCTACCCAAAAAGGGGGAGCAGAACTGGACACAGCACTGCTGGTCTCCTGCCAGTGCTGAGGACAGGACAATCAGCTGCTGGTGGTGCTGCTGTGGGGATGTGCTGCCTCACATTTACACAGGGTTGGTACATGCAGCAGTCCCCAGTGCTGGCAAATTCCCATTCCAGTAGCACCACCCCAGTTAAAAGCACTCAGCAAGAGTTCTCTGGCTAGCTAACAATCATGCCTTCATCAACAGGCTTTATTTCAAAAATAAATTTCTCCATGGATTCTTCTCCTTTTTTCTTTTACCTTTCCTAGATGATCCATGCTCTTCTTCCAGACTTACTCAACTCCAATCAAATCCATTGGGAAGTCAGTCTGGTGCTAAGCTTTTCACCTGTGTTATTTTAAGGTGTCAGCAGATTCAGTCATGAAATCGTATAAATCAAGAGGTATAAACACAGAACAGAAAGTCTCCCAATCCAGCTGCATTCTAAGAGTTTTACTGGCCTCTGAAACTTTTGTGAGCCATGGCACATTAAAAATTCCCAGCATTGCTGCAAGGGCCTGGGTGTCAGAAAAGCAAGAACTGAAAAAAGTATGAAGAGAGCCTCACCCAGGAACTGCAGAACACATTAGACAATTCAGCCTCCCAAAGTTCATGCATTTAAACTGCATAAGCTGTTTGGATTTACACTTCAGAAGTAAGTCCTTTTCAACATGTTCTCTTCTGCAGCCTTGAGTTAGGCAGGATTCTTCTCATTTCTTGTTGATTCCAAAACTTTGGAGTCATGGAGTCCAAAACTTTGAGCATGTCAGCCTATTGTACATTTTCCTAAATACTAGCAAATTATTGCTTTCCTCTATGCTTTAATTAAGGGTTGTATCTACACTTGTGATAGATATTAATAGCTGGAAAATTTTTTTGAGCTCTTACACAAGGTAGCCTTGCAGTGACTACATGTTAATAGATATTAAAGATTCCCGTGCCTTGGTAGATAGAATTATAAATCACAATATCAAAGAATATGGAAAAATCCTTGAAAGAAATTATTTAGTAAGAGAGAGAAGAAATGCTGTTTGACAGGTATCAAAACTAGAGAGTTTTTAAATTAAAAGAAGTCTCCCTTCAAGAACTGTATCAACATACCAATCCCAAAGCTCAGTACTCACAATGATGAGCACAGTGCATGGCAATTGCACAGGAAATCCTCCCCTTTTCTAACTTTTAACCACTGAAATGTTTCTGCAGCCCAGCTTGCCTGCTGGTAGTTGGTATTGAGACCACCCCACATAAACAGAAAACTTAAAAGAGACAAGGAAAAACATAGAGAACTAGAGTCAACGGGAAGGCAACAGCTGAAATGTCTGCTGAATCTGTCCCTCATTTTTATACAGTGAATTTGCTTGGGTAGAGGCTTACCAAAGGGGGTTAAATATCATCTCTGAACTAAAGCTCTTACCAACTTCAATGCAAGACAATACCTGTGCTCTGAACCTAAGCTGCTCCCCTTGAAAATCTACAGAAGCCAAAGCAGGGGAGCAGCAGCCAGCCTGGAGCCCTGATCCTGGGAAGTTTCACTGGCTAGGAGCCAGGGCAAGGGGAGGATGAGATACCTCACCCAAAGCTATTTTTGCACTGCAATTAGTAATTAGAAGCAAATACACACATCTGCCACAAGGTTAAGAAAATCTCTTCTTTGCGCTGAAATCTCTTGAGCAGGTTCTGAATTTATAGGTGAAACATACAGAGTTGTAGCTATGGAAATGAGCCACAACTTAGCACTTAGAAACCATAACTATTAGCCTCACTGTGCCCTAATTCAGAATTTGGCCAGCAAAATGCAGGGACTGGAACCCAGCAGGTCAGAGGTGCCTGGCTGGGAAATCCCAGTGGCTCGAGGGCCCCTTGGCTGCATCATGGAATGGCACAGTTAGTGCTGGCATTTCAGGATGCTAGTTACTGAGGTATAGATTGCATTTTAATTCCTTTAAAAAAAAAAAAGAAAAGAAAAAAATAACTTTGCATCTATCAATTTAATTAAGCTGAACATGGTGCCAAAAGCAAAATGTATTTGCAAGGAGCAGAAGCAGAGTAAGGAACATAAATGATATTTTATTATTCAGACACAGTGTCTGTCCTTACAAGCTTTTTATAGCCCATCTCATCCCATATGAATTGTTCACTAAACAATTGGAAAAATAATGCCTAGTGAAGAGTGGAATGCTTTGAATTGTGTCTGTCTTGCTAGAAAAATTTCAGGCAAAAACATCAAAATGTCCTTCACAGTCTTAAACAAAAAGTTTCAATTTTCCCTGATAAAAATAAAGCTTAATTTCAAAAGACTGTAATGATTAATTGTGAAAAAAGACTGGTAAAAAATTTGATATTTTGAATTTATAAAAATATCTCACTTATACCAAGACAATATTTCTTGTAAAATTACAATCTCTCTAAGAAGAAAAGTGTCTCTTCAGCTCTAATTATTTCAAATATGCAAAAGCATCCACATTTGGCACTTGATTCCGTGACTGCAACCCTTGTTCTTGTAATTGTTCCTAAACAAGGAAAATGCAGCATTTGTTTAAAATAATAACAAGGCATAAAAATAATCATAATTTGTTTAGTAAAAACCAACTTTCATTATGCAAATCATTAAAAAGAATGCTATCTAATCCCTGGGAAAATCTTGTGTTAAATTGGATAAATTAATATTAATATCATTACATTTACAAGAAGGCTTTTTATCCCATTTCTATATCCAACACATTTCAATTCATGATTAGAAGAGATGCAATGAATGTTTAAAACGAAAACAATTCAATAAAACCTGAAAAATGTTTCATTTTTAATTATTTGCTGGACCCAGCGAGAGTGTAGATACAGTAACACGTGGCCTTTGCAACACCTACAGTTAATTATGAAATTATAATTCTCCAACCAGACCTGTTTTAGTCTTGCCATCTCTGCTTTCTGAGAGTGGATTGTGTGATGTTGACAGCTCAGGGTGTGAATTGCTCCAAAGGAAAGAGGAACCCAGCCTGGGAAATCTTTCTGGCTCCAGCCCATTGTGACCTCCCTCCACCCTGAGAGCCCTCCAGGAACCTGGGCTGACACCGTGTCTGCTCCTGTTTCAAAGGGCATTTCTGGACATGCAAGGCAATGAAAAATATCAGCCTCCAACAGAAGAGCTCAAGCTTCACAAACACTGTCAAGTTTTATCATTAATTAACGTCCCTTTCTGGGATGTTAGTCTGGGAACAAAAAGTGATGCAGTGGGTGCTTGCCAGCCCTTCCTTGTTTTTGTTGTCTCCAAGGTTTCTCTCAGACAGCAAAGCTTGTAGAGAGCAGCCCCATATTTGTGTCTGAAAGCCCCACTATTCCAGAAATAATGTCAACAGCATTCCAAGGAGTTGCTTGTATTAAAACAAATAAAGTGGCATGCAAAAGTTTGCCTCTTCAAAAGCCAGAAACCATGAAGTGCACCTGGTCCAAAAGGTCTTGAAAATGATCACCTAAAAAACTGCCATGGACTGGGAATGAAAAGGCTCCAGAAAAATTGCTGGAAAATCATTACATCTCCTCCAAGTTAAACATCAGCATGTCTGAACGACAGAGCCAGCTGGTTTGGGAAAAATACATTCTTTCCAGTCAAAAAAACAACAGTTTACTTGGAGAATTTAAATCTAAAATTTGGCTTGGGATTTTTCACTTAATTTTCATAAGTTCCTAATTTAAAAAAAAATCAGCGATATTTAGGGTGTCTCAATAAACCAACTTTTTAGACATTTTTTTAAGTATTTCTTCTTTTCAAAAGAGCTTTCTGCTAATAAGTAAGACATCAGCAGGAAATAAATTGCATTTTGAGTCCAAGGTGATGTATACTTTAAAAGAGAAAATCCTTGGACTTGTTTATAATTAACACCATTATCCAACAGCTCTCCTTTAAACACTCATCCTACTACAGTACGTTTGCTTTCAGATTTTTGTCTTATGTTAGCTTTGTTCCTTTTTCTCTCCTACTTCCATAAAACACCACACAGGGCTCATAGCTACATATCAAAAAAGTAATTCCACATTAGGGCTAACTGGCTAATTACACTCAAGACCTTCTGGTACCTTTTTTTTCTGTTTCAGGCAGACATAATTTTTTTTTTTTTTTTCCAAACAATGGCCCATGTTATCAAGAGCATGTGAAATTTGGAGAAAACTGTTGTTAGCAGAAATCACCTGAAGTGCCCAAAACACCAACTTAATCCACAATTTGAGAACATTTCTGCTTCTTGATTCAAATCACAAATAACAGCAAATGTAAATGTTTTCAGTTGTGTAATATTAACTCTTCTAAATAGAATTTAAAACCTTTAATGCCCTTTTTTTTTTTCTATGTTTCTTGGAAAGGTAGAATTATTCTGTGTCAGGTATGGCCATTTCTAAAGTGAATAAAGAAGGTATATGTTAAAAAAAACATAGCAGATGCCCCCTTTCCAAAGTCTTTGACTGTCTCCTTCTCTGAAGGAGCAACTTCCATGTTAGTTCACTGCAACACAGGGGATTTCTTATGTTACTTGTGTGCCTCAGGAGAAATAATCTGACAATTAGTGAGAGCTAATTCAGAGCTTTTCCTCCTGTTACAAAGGCTGCACACAGTATATTCTGTAAAATTATGGACCTTCAAAATTTCATTGTTGTTGATTGCTTCCCACTTTCTGCAGTGCACAAGGCATCCTACTGCCTCACAATCATTCCTATTCTGAGTTGGGGAAATCAGTTGTTAATATCTTCCTTTGGCCTCATCTCTGTTTCACAGGCAATGAAAAAAAAGAATAAGCTTAAATTAAAAAAAAAAAAAAAAAGAAAAGAAAAGAAAAGAAAAGTGGGGTTTGTCAAGCTGAACTATTAAGGCTTTCTTTATACATCATAAAAACACAAAATCATGTTATTCTTGCTATTTTTTATGACTATAATTCATACCATCAGGCTTTCTTACATGTATCCATAAAGTGATGCAGCCAACAGAAATTATCCCAGTAAATACAGAGTTGGTTTTCACTCTGTGCCTGGAATAACCAGGCCTGCTGATATGAAATTCCAGTTACTACTTTTAACATGGAAAATTGTAGTCTTTCAAAGGGATGAAGTTACATTAATCTTCACCAAAGGGATTTTGGCTGTCACTCAGGGTAAGCTATTATGCAGTGCTACTTCCAGGGTAGCTTTAATTAAATCTGTTCTCTTTCTGGCCAGGTTGGGAGCACAGGAGGGCACAGCTGGCTGAGCCTGTGGCTCTGGGGGCACTCCTGGCCACAGCCCTGCAGTGCCAGTGCCAGCCTGGGCTCTGTCCTTGTCATCCCCAGGAGCAGGAGGCAAAAGGAAACATATCCTGTATTTGTAGCTGGCCAGCTGAAAAGTGCATTGTGTTGATGCTCCATGGAAGAAACAGCAGCACTGGGCTGCTCTGCTAAGCATGTAAAACATCTTTTGTCTGAAAATGTGGCCAACAGAGCTACAATGATCATGGCTGGTACCTTGGGGGTTTTCCACTGGGGGAAAATGTTCTTTGCAGACATTTCCATATAATCAGATATTCAAACTGGGTCTTTCTCTATTCATAAATGAGCCAATGTTCACAGGCTCAGGTGCAGTTATGGCTCAGATAGAAATTAAAATGGTGACAATGAACCAGATTTGGTTTAGCTCCCTCAATAACCCTTCCCAGCTGGAGTACATTTCAGGTCTCAGTTAGTAGGAGTGGGTTAAACAGCTCAAAAAAACCCATATCTGGCCCAAAGATTTTCTGCCTGAGGCAGAAACAGAGCCAAACAGCAAAGCAATCATTATTCCCATTTGCAGGAAAGAATGACTTGCCTAACACCCCACAGGGAATCTGGAGAAGAACTAAACCTCAAAGCTGGAAAGCTCAGCTTGCTCCATCATCTGCCTGAAAAACATGGAGCAGACATGATACTGCTGTTTAAGGCTCTTGGAAATTAAAAGGATTTTGACCCCTCACGGACTCATAGGCATTCGGCATCCATGAAAAATAAAAAGCTACGTAAGAAGGTTAAGAAAGACAGAAAGGAAATGCATCTTTGTTTTATGGAGGTTGCTGAAATGGATTTCCCTTTTTTAACTGTGCTGTGGAGCTCTGTAGGAAAGCTGATTTATCCTGTGAGTGCACAGCAGTTGCTCGCTGCTAGAGCTGCGGTTTAAGTTTAATTGGAATACACAGCATTTGTGAAATGTTCATATCATGGAGAACATTTAAGGAAAGCAGAAAGGCCCTTTCAGTTCAGCACACTTATTTCTGTTGTGATCCTGATCACTGAACCCAAGTGGAAACATGAACCACCAAATGATTTCTTTGCTGCCAGTTTCAGCCAGTGACTGCAGGGGCAGAACTGGCTGCTGCCAGAAGGGAAGACAAACAGGCCAGGACTGGCAATGTGGAGCCTTACATCTACAGGTTGCTGAATCCAGCACAGGGCTGTAGCAACCAAAAAGTTATTCCCAACAAATGGAGGTTCCATGGCCTAAGAGAAATCATTTAAATGGTTTCTGCTTCATACAATCACTCAGAGCAGAGAAATGATTGCTACAATTAGCAGTATTGCATAGTCATCAGTGATGTGGAAGCTTTTGGTATTTTTTTACATTCCCAGAAACAGAATAGTGTCCCTGAAAAAACCCTGTAATGCTTATTTTGACCAACAATATTTTTCATAAACCTAAAGATCTGAAGATTGTTTTTTTGTATTTTTATCATTATTTTAGTTTCATTTAGGCCTCATTGGTAGTTTTCTTTGCCTTTCCCTATGCTATAGATCAGAAGACAAAAGTCTTCTCCAAATTACTTTTCCTAAAAAGTAATTTATGCAAATACTGTGAGGTGAAAAACTGCACCCTGTCCAAAACAGAACCTTCCACTGTTAATTTTACATTTATCTCAAACATTAAACATGAAGTATTTTTAACTGAAAACTTCCCATTTTCCAGGGAACTGGGGGGCATTTTTAGTTTAGGGTATCTATAAAGTAGAATGTATAATGTATAATGTGTAATGTGTAATGTATGAACTATAATCTATTATCTATTAACTATTATCTATAATTGATTTTTGATTGTTGATTATCTATAAAATCCACAGGATTTCAAGAGAAATTTTAGCAAATGCTACCACAGACTAAGGCCTGTATTTGAGCACAAGGAACTGCAGTGATTGGTTTAGTCCTCTCCCTGAACCTGTCAGGAATTTCCTCCTGGGGCTGGGCTGGGAGCTGAGGCCAGCTAAGGTCACTCATGCCCCGCTGCAGTGTCACCTGTCATACCTTGTGGCTTTTGTTTGCCATGGGACCACAGAGGGGCTTGAGTCAAAAAGGACATTTGAAGGTCACCGAGTCCCACACCCCTGCAGTGATCAGGGATATCTCCAGTGAAATCAGACTTCTCAGAGCCCTGTCCAACCTGACTTTGAATGTTTCAGGGAAGGGGCATCCACACCTCTCTATAAAACCTGTTCTGCTGTTTCACCACCTTCACCCTGAAAAATTTCTTCCCTACACCCCATTTGAATCTCCCTGCTTTTAGTTTCAAACTATTACCCCCTGGTCTGGTTGCCACAGGCCCTACAGAATGTCTGTCCCTTTCTCATTCATGTTTCCACTTTCGGTGACTGACTCTTCACCCAGTGCTGTGCTTTATCCATGGGGCAGCAGCCTCCTCCAGAAGCCCTAAGCAGGACTGACACTTCCCACCCTCCTGAAGTGGGAAGCAGAGAACCCCACCCTGACACCAGGCATTCAGGAAGGCTAAAGCCCGGACTGGATTCAGGCAGATATATTCCTGTTGTGTCTTGTATTTCAGTTAACATTTCCAATTTTATCTATCTCATTATGCAGGTGCAAGTGTTACAGCAGAGGTCACACACTTACTCACAGTTTAACAGTTAAAGACATGCTTGTGCTAAATAAATTTGTGCAGTTGCATTGTGAAAATTCTGCGTTCAATAGGTCTCATCAAATGTTGTTGCCCAGATTGGTTTAATAGCATGTTCAGCTGTAGAACAAAACATGCAAGGGCATCAGTTCAAGAGTTTTTTCTACTCTGGTGTAGAAGATGTAAGGTTTCTGCAGTTAGAAAACTGATATACACACACCCATGCTCACTGGATTTCTTTACTGACTAAAAAAATAGTCTCTGCATATTTATGGTATCAGTTCTGTAAAGGATTCTGAACATTATGGAATTTAAAGCCTTATGACTACCTAAATGTAAGATTATTTTTTTAAGCAAAATTACAGCACATACTCAGAAGATGCAAAGGGATTATTGAAAAGCTAGCAGCATATGACAATAAAAATGCAATTATGTCTGTGAAACTTCATATGCTTCACACTACAGAGTGTTACACAATACTAAGGATATGTTACATAGATAGTTAGAATTTAATTTGGTGGTATAACAGATTCCTGAGTTCATAACTGTCACTCCAGCATTCCATTTAGGTGCATTCACAATAATGCCTCCCCTATTTTGAAATAAGATAGTGATTGCAAAAGAGACAAGCTCTAGTGCAGTATTTGGATGGAAACCCGAGGCTTCTTTCTAGAAGATGCAGGACTATTAAAGCAAGCTGGGATTTTGTAAAGGTTAGGCTTCACACTTCTGCCTCTTGTTTATCTTGCAATAAATGGCCCATTTATTTGAACTTTTGGGGGGTGCTTTCACACATTAGTTAGGTGTACAATGTAGTTTGACTTATAACCATCAGCTCAGCAGCCAGGCATATCTCATGCAGCCAGAGTTCCCCACATTTAGCTCTGGCTGTAGAACAGCCAGCTCTGCTGTAGGAGCCACTCAAACTGCTGTGGATTAAAATCTGGCCCCAATGCAGCCAGTGTCACAACTTCAGAAAAACAGACACTATACCATATATCATGTAATTGCATTCCTGTAGTGAGGAACAAACAAAAAGTATCTCAATGAACTATGGAGGCAATTAAGTTAATTGCTATCCTATAATGTTTTAAGAGAACACTATCCTTTCCCGAGCCATCAGAGCAATGTTTCTTTTTCTGTTCTAAGCTTTGTAGGATGACTGTAAAAATCTACAGAAAATTGCTGACTTAGATACAGAAGACAGACTGAGGGCCATGACGGAAGTAGAGACTTTTCTTTATTAAATTGATATCCACACCAATTTACACAACTATCCAACATATCCCTTCAGTGCAGCTTTTGCTTTCCTGGTGTGAGGGGCTACCACAAAGAAAGGATGGGGAAAGATCAACCTCAGCAATGAGAACTGAAAAAAAGCCACAGCAACCCATCACATCACACTTCTGTCAGTCCTAACAGTCAAGCTGAAAAGCCCCTCAGCCTGGTAACCCCCATCCTACAAGCCAAAGGCACAGGTTTAGGGGGTGTCTGAGCACCCAGACCAGGGAAGCAGAGCCTGAATTCCCCCTGCTCACCTGCAGACACCTACCCTGCTGGGACAAAAACAGCCTGACTCCACAGGAAAGCCCCAGAGCAGAACTGAGAAGTCCCACCTTTGCCAGATCACTCCGTTCAAAACTGTAGGATTCAAAGCTCAGCCTGGGCTGCGCTGCTCCGACAGGGATGGTGGGATAGTGAGGAACACCAGCAACGTTTTTTTCAAAATGGAATTTAAATAACCTGGGACATAAAGGAAAATTTGGGGATGGCAAATCGTGGTTGAAGAGGAGTGACTGCTTTGCCATGTTTCTAACAGTATCAGTAGGAGAGGGAAAGCAGAGGAAGGTAATCTCCGAGGGTAGTTATGGGTAGCCAACCCCACAAACACTTTTCTGCTCCCAGAATTGTACCTAGCTAAAAATTCTCCACAGCCACAATGATGTAACATGCCCTGAAGCTCCTCAGACCTCAGCCAACCTCCTCAGAGAATTTCCACTGGTGACACACTCTGTGTCTTTCTAAATCCCATTTTTCTCATTCTGGTGCCACAAGACACATCTCAGCCTGTCCTGTTGAAAGGTCCCCAGGCATCTGCAGGCAGCTGACACTTATTGCAGCTGCAGCATCTGTCAGGGAGGCCATATGAGCTTCTTCCTTGGAAAATGGCTGCTCATGGGATCAAGAACAGTTCTGCTCCTGCTGCTGCAAGGCTTTCAGAAACCTGTGCAGAGGCCACAGTAATTCAGAATTCGGTTGATACAGCTGGAAAAGAAGGGAATGCAGTGATCCAGTCTCCAGCTGGATCAGACATATTATGGACAATTGTACTTGTCTGTAATGATGCTTTTGAGAAAGCTTTTGAGAAAAAGAAAGGTGATGCTACAGCCTTTCTTTGAGTCTTGTCCTGCCAAGCTCAGTTTCTTTAATCACACGAAATCCAGATTTCTTATACACAGCCCTTTCTATTTCTCTCCCATTCAATTGAATCTGTTTGTAGCTAGAACCCGTTCATTCTTTCTTCTCTATATTCATTTTCCACTAAATATTATTCTTCTGTGTATCTGTAATACCTAGTGCGTTAAGTAATTGACATTAAAATGGCTATACAGTGTGTTTACTGTAAGAAACACTCCCCAGACCAAGGCATGGCAGACAACTCTCACACTGTCAGCAGGTTGCAAGGCAATGGGTTAGTAGGCATTGGCTCTAGAACAGATTATCTGCTACAGAACAGGTTGTCTGTTAGCCCACATACATATGTTCTTCTATTAATTAAGATAGCGTAGCCAAATGAGAATATGGCCACTTTATTCCTCACTGATCCCCCACAGGGAATGCAGCTGGAGCAGGATGTACCCCTGTTTGGGGTACAAAACTGCTCATGACACCCATCACTTTTGGAGGGCTAAGAGAAAAGGGACTGAAAACCCTGTGGGGTTTTTTTTGTCTGTTTGTTTGGTTTGGTTTTTTTGGGTTTTTTTAATAACACTGAAGGGAACAGAACCAAGAGATGAGATAAAACCGAGGTTGCAAGGAATTAATGATACATGAAACTGTATCTTTTTGCTCTCTAAGTGATCTTGTAATGATGCCTTCTGGAGACTGACCTGGAACAGAGGCTAGACAGGGCAAAAGGATAAAGCAGGGTTTTATTAAAAGGTCTCAATGGGTACTCTTGGGCTATGCAAGAGTCCAGCCAGACCACACCAAAGATGCCCCAAAATGGTCAGAAAATGGACACCTGGGGGAAAAGGTCTCACATTTTTATAAGTTCTTAAGCTAATGGTAGCATATTAGAATCAATTTTCTAACCACAGCTCCAGGTTATGAAGCTCCATCCTCCTTGTTTGTCCTTCTCACTTCACTGTTGTTTTCGTTGTTGGGCCTGAAAGTTGTCCTTGGTATCAAACTAGAGAAGGAATTGTTTTGTCTATCCACTCTGTGAAGAGAGCTCAGAAGCACTTAATATGAAACCTAAAACTACTCACCAAAACAGAGTCCAAAAAATATAACAGCTAAAACCTAAGGCATCAGTAAGGAGTATCAAACAAAGGTCAGGACAGGAACAACTGGAAAGCTACAAAAATAGAGCAGTTAGGGAGAGAAAAGCACACAAGGATGTCACTACCTGTCTTTGTTAAAACCCCACACCCAAGTGTGTAATTGCAAGTGCCACACCTGAGAGCCAGTCTCCTTTGATCCGCACTTTGCTGTCTGGAGCTGAGCAAACCATCATTTTACTGGGATTCTTTTCTTGCCAATGGGAAAATACCTCAAAAGCAGGGAAGTTGTGCACTAGTTGTGGCTAGAAAATCCTCTGGTGTTTCATCATTTCCTGCTTTGAACCCACCAGGCACTTGTTTCACAACAGCAGGAGTGTCAAAATGTATGTGTGTCCAAAAATTCTTCATGTATTTCACCTTTGGGGGAACAGCCACCATTTTCTGATGCGTGTAAACCTCATTTTATAGAACAAATGTGTTATTAATGCAGTCCATGTGGTGTGGGCTAATCCTGGCATCCCAGGACTGCAGGCATGGTCCTGAATTCAGGACTTCCCTGTCTGACGCAGGAGGGAATACTTGCCAGGCTGCTGCAGTCAGCCAAATAAGCCTGACATTAACTTATGCCTTAATTTTATCTTATAGTAACAGGAAGAAAAATAATAGAGCTATAGGTCAGGTAAAGTACAGTCAGACACCCCAAATTTTCCCCTGATATATACTTAATACAAGAAATAGCAGATATATAGCAGCTGTAAGAGTCACTTGCTAATAATTAAGTATTTATGATTTCATCTCCTTGCCAATTTTAAAATGCAGACTGAAGAAGGCAAAACATATTAATCTGATACTCAGAGCTTTTGTTTGGAAAAATAAAATCTCTCTTTACAAAACCCGCACAGCCATCTAAAATACTGTTTACTTCCCTCTGCAGTTCTGTTTAATATGTATTTGGGACTAGAAAATACCATTTAAATGCTGACTCCCAAGTGTAATATTCTTCTGCCTGTTACTCGTGGAAAACAGAAATTTTTGCACAGAATCAAAACATGAAAGAAGGTCATGACATTCTAGTGGGCTTTTTTTTATGGTTTATGAAACCCTTCATTAAACTTTTAGAAGCCAGAACCCTGAATGGCTTTGGGAGAAAGCAAAAACCTCAGGGTGCTTCTGGGGAACATCACCTGTAATTTATTCACTTTGAATGCTTTTTATGTCGTAGCTCAAGACAGATGCATGACATGATTCCAACATCCACAAACCCAAGGCATTAAGTAATTGAATCCATAACCAGAAGCTGGTAAATGGGTACTCTTATGAGCTGTTCTGTAAGTGTGACATGGAGAACAGCTTGCTTCACAATCATTATTTTACTGTAGTGCAGAAATCACATAATGAGGACTTCATGCTGTTAGGATCCTAAGCCTTGATTGTTAGAACATTTCAGTCATATTAAAAAAATGATATATTGGAAGCAGATAGGAAGAAAAACAGTAATTGGAAGCTCAGCAGTGGGTTAAAGCCACAATTTATTTACCATTTCCCTTGCATTAGATGAAACATTAACAGGATTATTAATAAAGATTCTGTATTGGGTTTGTCACATAGCAGCAACGTGTCATCCTATTCTGCTGCCAAAATCATGTCAGTACAGTTTTCTTAAGGCTGCAGAGAAAAATCTTATCTAGTCTAAAATTACTGAAATATGTTAATTTTTATCGCTGCTTGAATTAGTATATGACCTTTAAAATAGAGAGGCAAAAACCATACATCCCTCTGATGGTATTGATTTCTTTGTTACACAAGGTGCATGCATTAAGGAAATTGAATTACAAATTAAAATTCAGCACTGCTTTATTAAAAATCAGGTGTTGATGAGAAATGATTCTCTTTACAGGATGGTTTTCTAATTTCCATTGCGTTTGCTGTCACCAACTGTATTCATCAGTCCCCAGAAAAGCTGGGTTTATTTTTGGTTGTGCAGTTATAATTCAGAATTGTGTCATTTTTTTGCTTTACTTTGTCACTTAGTTAGGAATACCTGATTCTCTGATCAATGACATTAAAGAAACAAACCTGAAAAATCTTCAGCTGTTGCTCAGGGGTGCTCAGAACAACCCCAGAAATGGGAAGGGGGAAAGTGGACCAAGGGGTAGCCTTTGACCTCTGCAAATGTGAGCAAGTTTGGTTATGGTAGCATCTTATGCCATGGTTATGGTACCTCTTACCAATTTACCTCTTTGCCAATTGAGCTTCAAAGACAGTTCACTATTGCAGGATAAATAAAAATAAAAATATTCCTCTTACAAATATCTCAAGTAAAATCACTCAGATTTTGCTGTGGCAATTTCTCAAGGTAGATACTTCACAGCTTTTATTTTTAAATTCCTGACATGAAATAATTATATAAAGTATTCATTTTAATAGTTCATAGAGCAACTGGAAGAAAAGTTCATAAAAATAATGTGTATATGACAATTAAGTATATAAAATCTCCTATAATTTTAAGATGTTCCCAGTTCATTTGCTCAAAGAAGTGTACTATGAGCAGCTTTTTATTTGTTAATTTTGTGTATTTTTGAATATACAAACACCTTTTTTTTAATTAATAATATACCTTAGGTCAGTCTCAGAACACTAACTTAAAACACAAACCCAGCTGCTGCAGATTAGATGAAAAGTCAGAAAAAAATAAACAGGAGGATTTCTGATCTCAGGTTAGGGAGGAGATGGGAGCAGCTTGCTTTGAAATTATTATTTTACTGCAGAGTAGAAATGGCATAATGAGAACTTTGCACTGCCAGAAGCTGTAACCCTTGATGGCTGGAATACAGCTGTCACATTAAAAGTGACACATTGCCAGTAGAGTGGCATAGCTGCAGTAATCATAGACCTCACATCTGTGCTGCACTTGCCCAAATAAGGAACTTAGTGCAAGTCTAGGCCAAGGCTAATGAAATTATTTAATGTGCTTTATTGCAGCAGGGTTGTTCAAATAAGTCAATGGAAAGGTACATTAAAATTTATTATTCTGATTGACAATAGAAAAAATTGAAAAGCCAGAACCTATTGCTCTAGCAAATTGTCCTTAAGAACCCATTGCATGGAACTACAGCTATTTTAACCACATTGTTCAGTTACATCTTTATACTTTAAAGATAAATACTTAAATGAAACCAAAGAAAACAATTTTCGTCAGGACACTGATTAGAAAAAACAGGCTTACATACATCTTCACTGCAGATCATATATCTGCATATATTCATATATCATATTCGTATCATGAATTCCACATTTCTTTATGAGATCCTACTCCTGTGAGCATGAGCCAGGTGATCTTCCCTGTATTTCAATTCCTTATTGTACCCCTCCAAATAACAGTGAGCAGAAGTGATGCTTGCAAGCCTGAAACTACAAACAGACTTGTAGCTACCAACAGAGGAACAGCTGGCCACAGACTGAGCTGTTCTCATTCAAAACAAAATAAGAGCAAAGCCTTTCCACTGTTGGTACTCTCTACTCAACAAAGCACTGCCTTATGTAGGAACTTTCACATTTCAGAAAGAGGAATAATGCGTTGAAATTCTACCAACCAGTATTTCCTTACTGTGAATATCTTCATTATCATGAGTTTAACAACTTTCAGTATTTGGATATGCTTGTCTGTCTTGAGGGTGGTACAATCTTTAGCTCTGGGAATAAATACATTGTAGTGAAAACCCAGTCAGAATTCATTTGAAGTCTTTCTTGTCACACCAAAGACTTCAGGAAGCCAAGCAAAACCCTCATTATACAATTCAAAATGATCCAAGAAGTTCCTTGATACTGCAAATATTACAGAAAATCCTACAGCAAGTCAGATTACATTGGATTAAACAGAGAATCTTTGCAGAGTCTCAACTGGGTCAACAGCATCTTCATGTCAGTTATTCATTAGATTTGGTTGATTGGTGTTTTGCACTGGGTTTTTGTTTTGCTTTGGTGTTTTTTCTTTGGGAGGTGAGGGGGTGGTCCCCTCTTTCTCAAGAAAAGAATTTCACTGCTGGGATTTAACCACAGCCAGCAACAAAGCTCCACACAAGGATTACCACTTTCCCCACCCATGGTGGGACATGGGGGGAAATTGAAAAATAGAAGGGAGAAAAACCCCGGTGGAGATAAAGACAGTTCAACAGGTGAAGCAAATGCTGCCCACACAGGTGAAGCAAAGCAAAGAATTCATTCCCTGCCTTCCATGGGCAGGTGCTGAGCATCTCCATCACACACAGCAGTGATTGGGAAGGCAAATGTCATCACAGCCACTGTTCCCCACCTTCCCCCATTCCTCAGATTTACCTGACCCTTGGGTCACTCTGTGTAAGTGTCTCCTCCCAAATTCTTGTGCACCCTCAGCCAACTCCATCATAGGGCAAGGAAGAGCAAAGGCCTTGATTTTGTGTGAGCCCTGCCCAGCAGTAGCAAAAACACCCCTGTATTTCAACACTTAATCCAGCAAGAATGAAAAACACACCCTCACCCTGGCTACTGTGAAGAAAATTGACTGAACCCCAGCAAAAGTCATAATATTCACTAATTAGCATTTGGTAACAGGAGGAAAGGAAGAGTTATTAGGAAGGTTCTGGCTGAGCTCAGCAGAGGCAAGTTATAAGTAAAAAAAGGAGAAGGAGAGTAAGGAATGTCACAGGTCAAGGAGGGGTCTGTGTTATTCTGGACTCCTGGTTTTGAGGCTGAACAGGAACACAAGGAAAAGAAAACAAACTGGACACTGCAATGGGCAGAACATTACCAGAGCTCTGGATCACCTGTTTCTGTTTGTGGGTTTTTTGGTTTGGGGAGTTTTGCTGGTTGTTTAGTTTTGCTCTTGTTTTTTTAAACCTTTGTATTAACTATCTAAAATGTGAGGAGGAAATGAAAGCCTCTCTAGAGTGAGTATTCTGGTTGTGCCATGAGCCCTGGCTAGAGGCAGTGAATGATGTGGTTCACCCGTGCAGACTCACTCCTGCCAGGCTCTGTGTCTGGAAGGGGGATAGAAAAAGAGGGGAAAAAATAAACAAAGATAGAAATGCCCTATGTGCCATAAAGACAACCCTGAGCAATCAAAAACCATGAGTCAGACTCAAAAGTATCATAATTTTAGTCTAATCTTTAGTCAAGAGAGTTGAAGTAACAAAAGGACAAATCTGATTAATTTTTTAATGTTTTGAGAGGGCCTTTAGAGCCTATTTTCCTAGCAACTCACTTCGTTTCCCAAGTGACACTAGCACAAGAAGAGGCAGAGGAAAATCACCTCATAAAAGCATGAATAGAAATACCGCTTTTCCCAGTGACCTGCAATATTTTGAGTTCCCCTGTTGAGGAATATAGTGGATTATGACTTGGATTACAGCTTTATTAAACTCCATGAGCACTGATTGGCATGAACTCATTTACAGGAGCAGCAGCATTAGAGAGTTAAGTGATAAAACCCCACAGACATCCTTCAGCTGAAGCTCTGCTTCCACATTCCCCACACACCCAGGAAGACTGCAGATGCCTCTGGTACCAATTCCTCTCCTCCTGCCTGCCAAAAAAAAAAAAATAAATCAGACTTCATGGAAGGACAAAGAGAAATGTAGCTGACTTTGCAGCTAGATACCTCCATATCTTGCAAGAGAGATAGGAAGAGCTAATATTGAAAGTATCACATGCCTTGTGAGGTAAAAGGTCATTTATTAAATGTAAATGGGGAATTTGGTCTCTATGACAGAGCTCAAATCCCATGGGAGTTCAGTGGCTTCACTTTGGACTGGACTTGTGCACCTGGACAAACCGCTCAGAAGGAGATGCCCTAGAACTGCTTTAAGAAATATGGAAACTAAGTTTTGCCCCATGGCATTTTTTTCTCCTGACTGAACAGTTAATTGGATGAAAAGCTCATAGTTATGATTTGGGTAGGTACAACCAGATATGGAAGACAGCTTTCCCGCTCTTTGGAATAGTAGCAGGCAACAGCAAACTTTGTTGGTCTACTGTTCATTGAAAAATTCCCTTTTACAACAGGGTTATACATTAGAAAATCTCCTGATTTTCTACACAAATATATTTATTTCTTTGTACATACTTATCTAGAGGGAGTGAGTACTATGTGCCAAGCATCTCAAGCCTCCTCACAATCGTATCTCTGTCTGTCTCACTACAGTTTGGCACCAGCTCAGATAACCACTGAATAATTTAAACACCACCAACACCTAATAAGATGAAGGAAGAATTTCTGTAGTTTTTGTACTGTTATAACATGAACATTCTAACACAGTGGAAAAAATATACATACTTGGGTGTAACTGCATTAATTTTCAAATAATTTGGAATTTAACCATTAGCAGGTACAAAAAAAAAAGAGAAAGTTTCATGAAGTGAGGAAATTCACCTCAGCTGTGAATCCAGTCATTGTGATTTTAATGGATATGAAATGATTTCTACCAATACAGACTTAGCTCACTGAGCAGTTTCATATTTGCAAGCTTCATTAAATACATACACTTACAATTTCCAATGGCAGTGAAAACAGAGATGATTTTAACACCACCCTTTTTTAAAATAGCTCAACTTATAGCATCTAATTGTGTCATGCATTGCCAAATAAAAATAGTGCTATCAATCTTTATTTGACAACACTGGTAGAACAAAGCAGTGCCAAGCTCAGAGCACAAAGCTGCTGAGAGGCCTACAGCTATTTCTGGGGAAGGCTGGCAGTCATGGAATTTGTTCAGAAATTCTTTAAAATGTGACAAAGGGAATTAAGGTTAAACTCCATGTAAGAGAGAGTGGTTTTTACAGTTTATGTTCCTATTACTTTATTTTTCCTATAGTGAAGGTAGAGGTTATCTGGGCAACAAGATTTAACAAAGATAGAAAAAAATAAACAGATGTATTCCCAATGTTTTGTTGTTAGGCCTTACCAAAGAATTTAATAAGTTGAATTTTTCTATTAATGCAATTGAAAATTTAATGAGCTTCTTAATTTATTACTTCACAAAACTTGAATTATAAAACAATAACATAAGCTGCACTCTAATTGCCTGAGTATGTCTGAAGATGACAGCGTGGTGAGGCTTTCACTTGAGCATCTAATCTAAATATATTAGCAAATAGCACAAAAAACATTGCAGTTGTTCGAAGCGACATTGCAGAATTAATTATTTTTTTGTGACAAATAAAACCATTCCATTAAAGCATGATGTTTACTGCTACATTTCACCTTGCAGTGGGGAATTTCCAAGCTCTTTGCTTAATATTAATACAGTTCTGTGGCCCCCTTGAGAGCTTGTTAAGAAAGATTATTCCCACTAAACCAATAAACCTGGAACAAGATTGAGCTGGTAGCACCACGGAACTTCAGGGGCTGAGGCTCAGCTTTTGGAGCAGCTGCAGACAGGTCTCAGGAGTCAGAGCCTGTCCTTTGCCCTGACCTCTTTCCTGAATGCCTTTCACACCCATCTCAAAATCCTGTGTCCTGCAGTTTCCCACAGGTGGCTGTGCTGGTGTCCAGCAGGTGGGAGCCCTGGATCTGAGTCAAAGAGTTAAAAGGAGTTAGAAATGTAGCTAGTGAGATACAAGCAATATATTTTGGTTAGGGTGTAGCAGGGGCTAGAAAAATAAGAACAATAGATTTTGATTAAGAATTTAACAAGGGGATTAGAAGAAAAAGCTAAGGGTTTCATTATTAACATATGGGTATAATTGGAATAGTTAGAGCAAAGATAATTTATCATGCATTTGATTAAGTTGTATTTATAGAAGCAATAGGGAGTACACTTAGCATTGTAAAAGATCAAGAACCAAGATACACACCTGGCCTTGTGAAACTTGGAGCCAAGAGAGGAGCCTGGACCATGACCAAGGAGTCACAAAGCCCTGGCAACAAAAGCCCTGGGACAAAGTAAAGAGGAAGACTTCTGACTTCCTCCTCATGAACCCACTGACCCAAATCAAGAAGACCACTGCCTCAATTAAAAAGAGAACTGTGCAATCATAATGAACATTCAGCTCATTTTAATACAAAGCAGGGTTAGATAACAAATATGCAAAGGTGTGTTAGGCAACTTTACGAATATGGCCAGCTTTTGGAAACAAATGGAAAACCTAGGCTTTGTAAATTCAACACATATCTTTGGGACATTAGTCCTCTGTGCCCCAGCTCTGCATAAATAAATATACCAACACTTCAACTCTAATTATTTGGAAGGTTTCTTTGTCTGTGGCAGGCTTTAGTGCATCAGCTCTGTGTCCTGCCCTCAGCTCTGCCCAGCTGCCCTCGGGGCTCAGCCCTCCCTGAGCTCGGCTGGCAGATCTCCCCAGCACAGCTCCCCACCAGCAGACATGGGACAAGGGATATTTTTTACATGAAACTCAGATTTTGAAACATTACCCCAAACAGAAGTTTTCCTATCAGATGACATTCAAAAAATAATTCTATCTAACAGTTTTATGCTCTTTCATGACAGTTTAATAATATTGTTAGCGACAAACTTTTCGCAATACACAGTTGACATGCAAGATTATTTTTTTTTAATTGCCTGTACTGTTTTCTTTAAAACAAAAAAATACACAAGGAAAATACGAAATAAACACTTCATATTGCATTAATAGACTGGGTGGGTGGATTGGTTGATCTGGGGGTTTTTAAACATACGACAGTTCTGAAAGTCATAAAAAATATATCCCACAAAATATCGTTATAAGAGAAACTGAATATTCCTAAAATGAGAACTTCCTAAATTAATCTGGTTTTTTAGTTTTATGAAATAAAAACTTGCACTCTAAGCTTGAATCAAAATCCTGTTTTCACTTGCATCTAAACCAAAAAAAAGCAGCATAGTTTTTTTATTTTGTCCTTTGGAAGTGAGCTTTCTTGTTTAATTACCTGTACATTTGCACCTTGTCACCTGGAATAACATTATTCATAAATTTGAATTGCTATTGCACTTGTCTTTCCATCAGGTGGTGGTAAAGTTGCGGCAGATCCAAAAGTTTCAGAGTTCAAGTAAATTCCAGTCCAACTGAAATCAGCTACTTACATAACATCTGTTAACTCTCACAATGAGAATTGTTCTATCTCCAACAGAACAATTGGCAGCTTTTTTTAACTGTCCCAGACCTATGAGGCAAAAGGGAGAAGATTTCTGGAATTTCTGGTTGCTGTAAGGTGTGTCTCACTTTTCATTGTCCTGTCTATGCTATCAGACCACTTACTGCAAGAACACAAAAAACTCATTGCAAGTGAGCACAATCACATGTGGCAGTTCCTTCCTGAGGAAACAACCCAGCTGTTTCAGAACTTTACATGCTCTGTTGGTGGAGCTAAGTGATCTGGAAGGCTGTGAGGGATGGGAATGTTCCGGGTTGGTGGCTCAAACCAGTGGGCATTGGCAAAAGCCACGGGGCTCTGCTGGCCACGGGCACAGGGAGCAGAAGGGGTGAGCTGGGCTGGGAGCCAGGCAAGGCAAGAGCCCATCAGAAGCAGATGCTGCTAGGAGGGACAGGGTTTGCACCAGGGCAGTGCCCTCCTCACACAGCTCTGGCAGCTCCCCCGGGATGTGCTCAGGGCACTGAGGTTTCCATCCCTGCACCAGGGCCACACCTGGCTCAGCTGTGCTGCCAGAAGACGCAGGGTCCTGTCTTAGAAAGGGACATGAACCATCAGAGCCCCCCAAAGTGTCCTGGGACCCTCAGGGTGACATCAGACAGCATAAACCTCCCCAAGGGAGGTACCTGGGCATTCACCCAAACCTGTATTAACCCAGGGAACCTGGTGTTTCCTGGGCTCCCCCCACCCCCACGGATCAGGACTTTGGCCACTTTCACCACCACTTCAACATCTGGACACTGAAATTACAATTATTTGTGGGACTGACAATTCTGTTTCTCTGAAACTTCATAGCTGAAGGCCTGTCAGGATCCTTTCTTTCCTAGGGAAATCTTCTCACTTTCCCAAGGAGAAATTGTGTAAACATATTCTCCAAACGATATTCTTTCTCAAAACAACAGGTGGTGTTTTTCATCCTTGTTTTTCATAACATAGAAGATATTGTTTCTCTTACTTAGGGAAGGTGGTGTTCCCATTCACCAATCACTTCTTAGCCAAGTACCTTAGATAAGTTGCCCCATTTTTTTAATAAAGATTCCTCTTTTCAGCCTTCTGATGAACTTATTTGGAGTCTGTGTGTTTCTGTTCATAAATAACAGTGACAACGATCAAACTTTGTCACTGGATCCACAGTTGGTGACTTTTCTACTCTTCTCCTTTCTCTCTCTCTCTTTCTTTTCCTAACTTCTTCTCCTCAGAATATATTGCAAACCAGACTACACACTCCAGTCAAAGCCTTAGTAAGTGCCTTGGTGTGCCTGGATATGTTCAAGTTGGCTAAGTTTGGGTTTGCCAAGTTTAAATTTGCAAAGGACCTTATTTTGGATATTGGTATAAAATTTGCCAAGTAACTTATTCTGCCTTAATGTTCTAAACTTGGCACGCAAAAGTTTGTTATTGAACCTCCTGAGAATTTGGTAAAAATTTCAAAGTAAATCAAGCAGCCTTCCCATTTACCCACTGAGAGGATCAGAGCTGTGAATGACTAACTGATATCTAACATGGCTTAATTTGATACCAGGACAAACAAAGGGTTTCTATCATTCAACATACTGATTTTTTTTTTTTTATTTTATTTTTTTCTTATAATAGGGCAACTTCTTTTATTTTGCAGTCAGGCTCAGAGTTTGAGGAAGGTGAGGAGAAGAAGGATGCCATTTATAAGCATCAGTATTCAAACTGTCTTCCCTGGCCTGTCCCTTTCTCCTCCCTCTAACGACAGAGAGGAAGAACGTGAATAGAAGTAGTTGAAGTGTCCAACAGTGCCATTTGTCACTGCCAAGATTCATCAGTGATACAGGATTACAAGAGGGAACAACTGAAAGGTTAAGGATTTATCTAGAACATCTGAAATGGATATTAAATTGAGATTTATAACAAAATTATTAATGAAAATTAATGTTTTCTGTCTTAGCCACTCTAGTACTGAAAACAAAGAAACTTGTTCCCTTTCCAGGAGCCATCATAGACCTCTTCACTTGCTAGCAACACCTGGAGTAGGTAACTATGTTAAACATTTTGCATTTTGACTTTACTGTGCATAAATTTAGACAAAAAAATAAATATGGTCACAGGACTGGAGTGCTGTAAGCACAGAGGCAATGACTTCTGCAGGCGACTGTTAGAAACAGGTTTTAGTGTCGAAATGTGGTTCACTGCCTGCTGAAACTGAGACCCTCTGAGCAATAAAAAATTTCATAAAAGCTCATAAAGGCAGTTTTATTGGTTTTGTAGTGCTATGATGAGGATTTTCCTTTCAATATCTATCTGGTGACATACTTTTTAAAAGAGTTACAGGCTTTCAAAGTGACAGGAGGTATTTAAAAGACATGGAGTTAAGGAGTGGCTGAGTTATTGGAATCAGGAATTCTGGGAAATATTTCTTTGCATGTTTAAGAGATTTAAAACCTCTAACAATGTTTTTAACCTTTGTTCATGGAAAAAGGCTTTTTAAGCTCTAGGATGAAGCAGAACTTTCAAGAATGTGTATTAGATTGCAGCATAGTGTGTAGTTTAATCACATGGTGAGAATTTTAGATTTATGGGGTTTTTAGAATGATGAGCGTATGAAGACAAGGTGGAGAAAACCTCGTGGTCTCTGGGTTTCTTTCTTCATCATCTGCTCCATCTTCTGCAGTGAAGGTGGCATTTTCTGGTTGGCTTAGAGTAGAGACAGACTTTCTAACATGGATAATAGATATTGGAAAATTATTGTAAATACTCTTTATGTGGGTTTTAATTTAAAAGTACATGTGTGGATGGGATTTGTGCCTGGACTGACCTGCAGAGCAGACTTCTGCTTGTCAGGGAAAGAACATGGAGATAAGAAAAAATAATCAATCATGAAAAAACAGAAGAGATGGCTCACGACCATTTCTTGAATCTCTGGCTGGAGGAAAAAGACTTTTACATTCTCAGGTTCCTTGGTGCACCGTGAAAAAGAACACATCATCAAAAAAATATTTTTAAAAACCCAAGACTGGGTTAATGGGTTGGACTCAGTGATTGCAAAAGACATTTCCAACCAAAACGATTCTTGTAAGAATCAATGAAGAACCAAGGGCCCATGAGTAGAAGAGCTGCATCCTGACATCTCCCTGCCCATGCTGCCTGGCTGGCTCACTGTCACACAGTGCTGCTGTGCCTGGGCAGAACTGAGCCATAGAACAACCTGCCTGGTCCAGCCTTGAGTACAGAACCCAGCTATGGACTGCATGAGGCTCTAGAAGAACACTTCTTTCAAAATATGAGGTCTCAAACCTGGAGGTTTTTATGTATATTAAAAATAACAGCTTCTGCTGTATGAGAGGAATGGGGGATTTGTCCTTACAAACCAGCTGTGGGGCTGATAGATAAAATCTGCACTGAGAGATAAAGGGAGCCATGGGAAGGATTCCACTGATTGGTGAATGGAAAAAAGGGATTTGCCTTACAAACAAACTGTAGGTTTGCTGATAAATTAAATTGGATATTGAAAGGTGAAAGAAACAATGGAGAGAAATCATAACTCCATAAGAATTGAAAATTAAAAGGGAGGGTTGTACACTAGAGGGGAATCCTGGGTATCAGGAGTTCTGGGAAATCTGGACCTCTCAAGTACCTCAGCCATTGGGGAAAGGGAGAAGGAAGTGCAGCCAGGAAATTGGGATAAAAAGGAGGGAAATTGGGATAAAAAGGTGGGAAATTGGGATAAAAAGGAGGCTGCATCCTCCAAAAATTGGAGGCACCCCAGAGCAATGCCCCATGGCCTCTCCCTTTACTTGAATAAAGTCACAGGATTCCTCTGTCTCCCTTTTGGACATAAACCGCTAGTGTTTGTGGATTAATTTTCCTGACATATAGAAAGGAAGAAGAAAAACATTATTATATCTATATTGCTTTTTGCCATAAGTGTACTTTCTCTATTTTAACCTCTGAATGTGGACACTAAAAATCAACTAAAGCATTTTCTGCTCTTATTAAATTATGTTTAGCAAGATTTGAGTTCTTAATGCTGTAACTTGCTATCTAAAACACTAAAGAGAATTTTAGTTAATTTAACATAACATTTATTTGGAATGAAATCAGCAGTATTCTTATAAAAATATAGGATAAAATGTGTTCATTACTATGTCTCTCAATTTTAATGAAGGTGATGTATAGAAGGATGAAGTTCTTATTTAATAGTTTTGAACTAGTAGTAGCATCTAACATGTTATGAATATCTGGATGTTTATTTGGTTAAAGGAGACATTAAATACAGATAAATATAATTAAATACAGTTGAAACAAACAGTGTCTTCACCAGACCCAGCATTTTTTATATTACTCAATTTTACTATTCAGCAATTCTCTAATTCAATAACAAGTGAATCAGGGTTCCTCAGTCCCTGTGTAGATTTAAGCCAAAAGAAATCCCTATCTGGATTTCTAAATTATTTGTAAGTATATTGCTTAAACAAAGCCACATGCAGTTAAGGGAAGGTGGAAAAACATTAAAAAGAAATCCTAATAGGCACTTCTCTAAAGATGCTTGCATACATTCATTTTGGCTATTGTAATGCCTTTAGGGTGTTGACAGAGAAGAAAGAGAACCCTGAGAACAAGGGAGAATTTGTGCAAAGCAGTAAAGCAGACTTGTTCCTTTTGGAGGACTCAGAGAGGAGATGGTTTAAGCAAAGATATTACAGCTAGTTTTAGAGCTCTGTAATCTTAACATAACAGGCAGGGATTTATTTGCATTATTTTACTGACAAAGGTGAAAACATATTTTAAAGTTACTAAAACATATTTTAAATAATGTTGGTTATGCAGATTTTGAGACTATGACCAGAAAGTAGCATTAAAAAAAGAAAAACGGTAAAATTAATCTATATAACAGCCACATATCCCATCCACATCCAAATTTGCCTGAAACACTCTACAGAATCAAATAAAACTTACAAGCCCTGCACTAAAAGTCATTGAAATGGCTCACATACAGAAATCTAAGTTTTTCAAGGAACACTTCTATTCTCTACATCACTTATTCCACTGTGGCACTCTGTAGAGATTGGTCACATAGAATGTGAGGCCAAACAATTGGAAAATTATATTTGAAAATCTATCCTGTCAAAGGAGCATGCACAATAAGAGCATTGGGAAAATGATTGTGTCAACAGCATGTCCATCATTGTTAACATATAAACACAGGCAGAACTTGGAAGAAATTCCAGGACAAGTAAGGTGACACAAAATATGACAGGAAAACATTCTGGGCAGAAGTTAGAGGGGTAAAAAAAAAAGTTAACTTTGTTCAAAAGAACTGCTTGTGATCAGTAATTTAATTCTCAGCAATTTAATAAGTTAAGGAGAGTGCCCCTGCAATGTTTGCAGAGCACTAACCACTCCTGTTCTTGGTTAATCAGCTTCAGGCACTGCACTCCTCTGAGAGGGCACATCCGTCCTGTTCTAGAGCTGAGGAGACAGAGGCACAGAGTTAGTGATGAACCCAAGCCTCCAGAACAAACCAAGCCTGCCCAGCTCATAACTTTGTGTTGCACGGGCTCTGAGGCCTCCCATGCTGCAAACTCTTGAAAATTAAGCCCATTTAAAATATAATCAGCAAAACACAAAGTGATATTGTCTACATTAATTAACTGTCATGGCTTTAACCTCAGCCAGTAATTAAGCACCACAGCCACTCGTTCACTTCCTTGCCCTCCTCCCACAGGGTTGGGAGAGAATCCAAATAGCAGAAGTGAGAAAACTCGTGGTTGAGATAAAGCCAGGCTGTCGTGGGTAACCCAAAATGTTACTGTATTCCACATCTATCTGCACCCAAAATTGTTACCGTGTCTTTAAAGCCCGATGCCACGGCTGGAAATGGGGTCAGGGGTTTCTGGGATCCCTTTAAAACTTGGGGGTCTCTTGAGCAGGTCCACTCTTGAGCTTAGGCAGAGTCACTTGGCTTCCTCTTGGGGTTCCCTTCCTCCTTGGGGTTCCCTTCCTCCTTGGAGTTCCCTGACTCTTGGAGTTCCCTGCCTCTTGGGGTTCCCTGACTTTTGGGTTCTTGACACAGAGCTGAGGCAGCATGGCTGAAGACTTGCCTTCTGTGTTCTCCGTTGGTTTTTCCAGGAGGGTGCGTTTCTCTGTCCTGTGCCCCGGCGGTGTGTGTGCCCGAGCCGCGGGGGGAACGGAGCGGGTCCGGGCAGCTCCAGAGCAGCATCCAGCCCGGATGGAGAGACCGAACCCCGCTGCTGTGCCCGGCCTGTCGGCCCCTGCTGTCCCCCTGCTGTCCCCACTGTCCCCTGTTGTCCCATCCCCCGCTGCCCCCTCTGTCCCCCGCTGTCCTCCACTGTCCCCGCTGTCCCCCACTGTCCCCACTGCTCCCAATGTCCCCACTGTCCCCCGCTGTCCCCCACTGTCCCCTGCCGTCCAGCCCCCGGCTGTGTTCCAGCCCTTGTCCGATCCCTGCCGCCGGAGGCACCGGGACAGGGCTGGGTCCATCTGCCCGGGACCCTCCGAGCCCCGGGGCTGCGGGGGCTGCCCTCATGGGAAGAGGGGGTCACCCTCCCTTCTGGGTTGGTCTTTGTCCACGGGGAGTTAGTGAGCACTGGCAATTTTGTATCCAAGGATCATCCACTGTTATTTTTGCCCGTTGCTGTTTCTCCTGTTCCTAAACGGTTATTTTTTCACTTGCAGATTATTTGTATTTCATTTCTCCTTCTTGGTGGAAAGGGATTGTTTAAAACTATAAGGGAAGGCAACTCATTTCAGAGTGTCTACCTCTTAAATTGCCTTAACCCAAGACACAGGGAAAGCCAAGGCCGTGCACACAAGCAAAGCAAAGTAGGGATTTCATTCCCTGCTTCCCATGGGCAGCCAAAAGCTCAGCAGGGCCCCATCAAGTATTAGTGGTTGCTCAGGCAGGCAAGAGCCATCAGTCCATCATCCCCCTCTTCTGCCTGCTCCCACAGCTTTCCAGGCTGAGCACAATGGAATGCCACACACTATGGAACACCTGGGTCACTCGGGGTCAGCTGTGTCCCCTCCCAAATTCTTGTGCACCCCCAGCCAACTCCATCATAGGGCAAGGAACAGCAAAGGCCTTGACTTTGTGTGAGCCCTGCCCAGCAGTAGCAAAAACACCCCTGTATTTCAACACTGATCCCAGCACAAATGCAAAATGCAGCCCCAGAGTAGCTACCTTGGAGAAAACTGATTCTATCCCAGCCAAAATGAGCACAGTAACAACCTCTGAAATTGCCTGACCCATGCATAACCATTTACTAACAGTAGACTACTTCAGAATTTTTCTTCCATTAATTCACTTCAAGACAATATCTGCTGACTTGTGATTTGACAAAATGTTTTTTTATTAAAACACACCATTACGAAATACAAAATTGGGCGCTACAGAAAAGATCTCTTGAGGATGCAGTGTTGCAAAAATATATTCACATTTTATGCCAGAGGTTCTGTATCTAAACTTTTAGGATATTATAGCTTCTCTGTAAAAATAAAGCATGCAATGAATCATTCAGTCTTTCAGTGAGCTCCCCAAGCTAATCCAGCAGCACTAGGCTGGCAGCTGGGTTCAGCACACCAGCAAGAAACAAGCTTGCTAAAGACCACACTGCCTATCTTTCCTATGGTGTATTTCTCTTTCAGACTACAAATGTAGTCTGAAAGCCTGGCCTGAAGTGTCAGACAGTCACCAAGGAAATCACTCACATTGCTTCTTCCAGCACTTGCTGTCAACAGATTGGCAATTTCCACCTTCCTTAATGGGGAAAAAAAGGGAAATTATGGCGAGTAGGAGGCTGGAATCTCATTTGTTTACAAGCAAAATTTGAATCCATAGCTCTGTTTAAGAGGTACTAGATTGAGATCCAATCAAGCTTACTATAATTTCAAGTATTTCATTTTATTAATATAACATTCTTTTTGTAAGATTACCAGCCTTGCACCTCATACAAAGCATACAAGTGAAAATGCACATTTCTCAAGCTTCCCTGGGTAAAATTAGCTTGAGAGATTCTCTGAGGAATATGCCCTGAAGAATTTCATTTTTGTGCAAGCAAACCAAATACACAAGAAGTTATGGGAAGGGATTTGAGGCCATGCTACTATGCATTTTCTCAAAGTGGAATCTTTATGTTCTGAATAGCAAAAAAGTATAGAAAAGCTATCTGAAATTGCATGTGATGTGCCTCTGCAAGTTTCAGTTCATTTCAGCTCCACAAAGAAAGTTTAGAGCATCTTTGAAAAGAGAATCTTAGTTTGCATGAAAAGCATAAACCCAATTCCGGCCAGAAGGCCTTTGTCACCCTCAGATAAAAAGAAATCTAAAAGGGGTAAAAAGCAGCAAAGCTGTATTTGCATGAGGAAACAGAGAGAGACATTTAAATTAATTCTAAAGAATGATGCAAAACATTTTTATTTCTTTGTCCTTATGTTTTTGACATCTTCACTTTTGGGATAATTAAATCTTTTCCTACAGAGATTTATGACAGTTTTGTAAATGGTGTCCCTTTTTATGCAAAGAGAAAAGACTGGAAAAAGTGAGAGTGTATGAAGTAGTGGTACTCTTTTCCATGCCTGTTCCTGATGGGTTTAGTTTTTCTTGGAGCAGAGACACAAAGAAATGAAAAATGAGACCAAAACTTTACTCTGTGTATTTTTAAACACATACTTATTTTCTCATATTATAGTTCTTGCAAAAATAAAAAAAAATTCACTGACAATTTTATCCAATACCTTTTCCTTAAATAAAATTTACCAGGAAGAAACTTGCTTTTTGCAATCTCATGCTAGTTTTCAACTGGTTTCAGAGGAGCAGCACTAACTTCCAATCCTTTCAGGGAAAAGTACAGTGAGAAGAGGCAGCATCGAGTAAAGAGATTAGGAGAGTAGTTTACCACCACTTGTAAAAATCCATCATGTGCTGCTGCTTGCTCATGAAGGAGCTGATCCAGTCCCCACTGAAGTAAATGACAAATTTTCATCTTTGAAAAGATAATACTATAGATAACAATTGCTTAAGCAGAAGCTGTTCTAATACTACAACAAAAGGAGTTTTAATCCCACACTTCTAATTCCAATTCTCAGAGTAGCAAGTCTTCAGGCAGTGGAGTGCAAAGGTTTTAAACATTTTATTTCTGAATAATGAGTAATAAAGCTTAGGGAACTCAGTCATTTGAGCAAAAACTTTTTTTTTTTTCCTTTTTTGCCCAATGGATCAACTCAAAGACCATGGAAAGATCACCAAATGAGATTGTCTAATGTTCACACATAGAGTGCAACCTGTATGCAACAAAAACACAAGATAGAAAGTAGCTCAATAAGAAGTCCACATCTGAAGTGATAGATTTGCATCTCAGGAGGAACAAACAGCAAAAGCCTGTAGTGGCCCACCTTTCTACAATCCTGGGGTTTAAGCAGCACCAGAGCAGAGGCAGCCGAACAAGTGATCATGTGGAATTGCACTGTGTAAGCTCACACCCAACCAGTGCTTCACTGCAGGGGAGAGCTCTACCTGGCAGAGTTCTGCCTCTGAAAACTGAAACAGAGGGGCAGATTGTGTCAGAGATCCTTCAGCCAATGCATAACAGAGAGAATGGATCATATATAACTGTATGCAAGGTACTGAGTGAACCATGGATATATTGAAATGATCTGAACAATTGTCATAGAAAAGCTATCAGTAAAATCAGACACATTCACAAAGTTTCATCAGCTAAATAAAAGTTCCATTCTAGCTAACCATATTCAGCAATCAATTGGCTACTCACTGTTTGTATGCACTGACTTACAAAATCAGATGATTTAATTGTCATAACAGCTGTATCCCAAATTTGGGCTGGCAGGGTATATTGGCAAACAATCCATCTCTTAATTCATATGGCCCCTCCTTGGGCTGATGCAGCATTCTACATTGGGATACTAGAAAAACCATCAAGTGCTATTATGTGTGAATGGAAAATGCAGATGTGTCCATAAAATGGAAATGGTAGAAGGTTTCTCACTTCAGGTACCACTGATAACTCAGACTGAGGGAGGCAACTAGACTAGAGCCCTCTGCCTCCTGCATCCCAGGCTTCATCGGAAAGAAACAGGGAAGGGTGACTAAATGGAGAACACCTGTCTGTTTTCCCTGCCAGAGCAGATGTGACCTCTCTAGAAGAGCAGTGTAGCTCACCCAGGTGTGTAGATGAACAGAACAGTCACCAATCCCCACAGGAGGCTGTTTTTCTCTCCCCACATTGCTGGTGCACTACCACACCACTGCTGCAGCATCTCCTTTACTTCTCTGCCAGATCCCAAGCTCAGTGCTGTGCAGAGGAGGGGAAGGAAGTGCAGTGACCTGGCAGAGGCAGAGACCAGGAGAGTGAAGCTATGTGGGTAAATGAAAGCAATCTTCTGTAGCAGCAGCTCCCTGTGCTCTCTGACTCTGAGGTATTCACAGTCAAGTGAGGGTAGAATGCAAACAAGAGTTGTGCTGGGAAGTGCCCAGGGAGAGAGACACCAAAGGCTTCCCTCCAATGCCAGTACCAGGCTGCAAATGGATCAGAGTCTGGGATATTCTAGTGGTAAGAGATGTGAGCTGAAGTTAACAGAGCAAATGTCCTCCAAATCCCACTGCTGCTAAATTGTCTTTCAACATTTACATGATATAAAGCTTTGTTAAGATCAATCCTTGTGTCCTGTAAGCACCTGAATCTCTCAGGCACACACCACATGAAGGATTAAGGTGTCCTGAGCAAGGTGTGTCCATTTTAGACTTTCCAGGTGTTCCACTACCAATTTTCATTGTACTTTGCATGGCCAAGGAGAAAACATGAACATCAAATTGCCACTTTACTGATGGAGAAATTGTGAATTCCAAAAGTTTTGAGACATCTTTAAATGGGCTCCCCATACCTTTAAAAAGTACCAAGATTACCAAAACTCAGTACTAGTACTTTGACTCCTCCTGCCTGAGTTGCACCTCAGGTCAAGTTCTAGGTACCATCTAATGTCACCTGAATCCTGGGAATAGTCAGCACTCAGTTTTTGAGCAGAACCATTTCTCCCTCAGTCTGACTGATAGGAAAGTCAATTCAAGAGACTATTCTCATGCAACCATGTTGTCCTACCCATCAGTCACGAAAATCTGGTTGGAGGAGTGCAAGTGAGATCCTTAACAAGAAACAGAAAGCCTTCCACAAAGAAGAAGAGCAGAGCCAGTGAGAAATGACAAACAGCAAATCCCTACTGCCCTTCAAGTGCTCAGGAATAAAGGGCCTGGCAGAACTCAACCCCTTACACTGAGCTTCCCAAGAACTGCTTCTTTCTCACGGGGCATGAATCAAAGGGTGCCCACTACCACCCTTTCTGCACCAAGTTTTGTAGCTGTTGCTAGTTAAACTTTTTTTTTTTTTTTAAATGTTCCATATTGATCTCTTATACTAAGAGGACTTGTCAATAACCAACTATGAGAACAGGAGAAAGGGAAACTCTTATCAGTTCCAGTTAATTGATTGTAACATAATAATATGCAACATTTGGATACACATCTGTGCTATTTGATCTACAGTCAATCTATCAAAGCAGTGAACTTCAGCACTCAGAGGCATGTCTGTGTAGATCTACTTTTTCAATTTTGCCTGCAGCCCTCTCTCTTTCCATTTGCACTTTCTATCCCAAAGAAACAGCTCTGCAGAGTAACATGAAAGCAGCCCAAAATTCCACCTGAATTACTTTGTCTCCCCTCCAATAGAAGCTTTCTTGTCCAACTTGCACAATGTCTTGAAACATTTCTGGGCTCTGGATGAGCTATTCTAACTAGCTACATGAAGTCAAATTACATGAAGTGATTACTTGAAATTCATTGAAATTCCTCTGGTTACCTGAACAGTTCTACAGGCTACTAAACATAAATGCAGTGCTAGATTTTAAACTTTAGCTTTTACTTTTTAATAAATCTGGGGAAGTGTAATGTCCTTGCCAAAGTCATGCTATGAAGGCAATATGCAAATATTAAATATGAGAATGAAGAATAACTGAAAGGTATTAAGTAGAAATTGCAAGTAACTGCTGACAGTGCCTGAAAGCTAATGATGTTAATTAACAGTATTCCCAGGGACAGGTCCAAAGAAGGAATGGGGAATGCAATAACACAGACTTGACTTTTCTGTTTTCTTTATAGAATTCTTATCAAATACAAATTATGCCAGAAAATGGCAAGTTCTAATTAGTACGGCTAGATAGCAAAGAAGACAAAGTAAACAAGTAGTTGTACCTTCCTTATAATAAATTCACAAACAGCCCCTCCTACTCTTTCAATTAAGCCTCCAATATAAATGTGTCATGCCCCTTCCTTTATTGGGTATCAGGGAAACAGAACAAGTTTAAGTTGCACCATTATTTAGTCAAGAAGATGGATTCAGTTTATATTAGAACATAAGACCATTCTGGAAAAATCACAGTAGCATGTGTTTTTCTCAGAGAGTTTATATACCTGTTCTATTAGTATGTCACAAGTCGAAGAAGTATCAGGGTTTCCAAATCCCAGTTAATAAAAGGATCTTTTCCTCAGTCAACTTCCAATCTCAGCAATGGACTAGAGGACAGCTAGCAGCCCCATTGCGAACTCTGGATGTAAATTTATAATTTTCTGGACAAAAGTAACACCACAGATTCAGACAATACTCAGCTACCAATGTCAGCTGTGTAGGTAGTGGGACTCAGCAGAATGACACAGCAACACTTTATTTGGATTTTGATTCGAAAGGAATGTATTCCTTTAAAATGGTACCATTTCTGTTTCTGCTGCTCTCATTTCACTTGGATGAATAAAAAAAATTTGCAGGGCAACCCATATCAAAACAATTATTTCTCACATGGTGCTGTGTTTAGAATAATAAAAAAATAAACAGTAGCTTCAAGAGATGGTATTTCTGACTAGTACACAACACAAAATTATGTACAGAAAACAGGCATGAGGCAAGAGGTACAAAACCTTTATGAGGGGGTGTGCTGGTTTTGCATGGCCTGGCTTTTGGTAGTAGGGGGCCACGGAGGTGACCTCCTGTGAAAACCTGCTAGAAAGCTTCCACCATGTCCAGCAAAAGCAATCCCTGAAGATGGATGTGCTGCTGGCCAAGGCTGGGCCAGTTAGAGATGATGGTAACACCTCTGTAATGTTATATTTAAGAAAAAAATCAAAACAAAGAAGAGCACTGTTAATTCCAGCAAGAG
>CM031867.1:2259471-2305212 GCA_018697195.1 Certhia americana | reverse complement strand
AAGAGAAGAGAAGAGAAGAGAAGAGAAGAGAAGAGAAGAGAAGAGAACCTGTGAGGGAAACAACGTGGAGGTACCAAGGTCAGTGGAGAAGGAGGGGCAGGAGGTGCTCCAGGCACCAGAGATGAGATTCATCTGCAGATTCTGGAGAAGCCCATGGTGAAGCCACTGTGACCCCATAACTCCTGGGGATCCCTGGGGATGCAGAGATCCCCCCATTGCCCCTGGGGACCCATGGGGATGCAGAGATCTCCCCACAGCCCCTGGGGATGCAGAGATCCCCCCACAGCCCCTGGGGATGCAGAGATCCCCCCACAGCCCTGGGGAGGTGCCCCTGCTGGGGCAGTGGATTCCTGCAGGAGCTGGGATCCAGTGGCACACCCGGTGCAGAGGGGCTCTGCTCCCAGGCTGGAGCAGCCTGGCCTTGCAGGGCTGCACCCCGTGGGAGAGAGCCCCACACCACAGCAGTTTTGGGATCCCTGTGTGCCCAGGGGAGGGACTCACCTTGCAGCAGGGGCAGTAGGGCTGCTGCTGCTGAGATGGAGCCACACTGGAGAAGCTCATGGAGAGCTGTGTCCCATGGGAGGGACCCCAGGGTGCAGCAGGGGAAGGGCTCCTCTCCCAGAGCAGGGGAAGATCTCCACACCTCCAGACCAAACCCCCATGCCCTGCCTCCCTGCACTGTTGGTGGGAATGAGGGAGATGTTGGGGGAAAGAAATGGTGTTTTTAAGTGCTTTTTTAAATTCTCATTATCCTCCTCTGACTTTGTTGGCAATAAATTCACTTTGCATCTCCAAATTGAGCCTGTTTTGCCCTTAGAGGGTTTCTCCCAGTCCTAATCTCAACTCATGATCCTTTCATTCATTTTTCCCCCTCTCCTCTCCCCAGATGTGGCAGGGGAGCATGAGTGAGTGACTTTTGTGGGTGCCTGACATTTGGTCACTGTCGAACAAGACAGGAGGAAACAACAGTAGGAAGATAGCCTGGGTACTTTGAGAAACGTTGTGTAGGCATAAACACCATCCTGTAGAAGCCACATCACTGTACAAACAGTGGGTACCCAGCTGCACACACTGATCTTTTACTCCAAGATTCCCTTCCTGGAAAAGGCAAGGCCAGCCATGTGTGAAGGGGGGCCTAAGTTAACCTGCCAAGAGGGACACAGCACCCGAGCTACGAGGGAGTTAATGAGGGATCAGGAGGGAAGCAGAGACACTGTGGCAGCAGCCGTGACTCAGGACTGCTTCAGGACAACACTGCAGATTTGCTGGTTCCAGCATACAGGATCAGCTACTGGGGCCACAAATCAACTGGGAATACCAACTTCTTTGACAGTATGGAAGTCCTCAAGAGGCAAATATTAAAAGTCACTTAATGTGTGTACTGATCTCTGCTTTGGCTCCCTGATTTGTAATTTTTTCTTGTTCAAACTGATGGATGAACTGAATGTTTTTAATTATTTCCAGGCTATGCCCTTCAGAATTGCACTGCTTTCCCTGC
Source organism: Certhia americana (assembly GCA_018697195.1). NCBI lineage: Eukaryota > Metazoa > Chordata > Aves > Passeriformes > Certhiidae > Certhia > Certhia americana. The sequence continues at coordinate 2,303,714 of CM031867.1, read as the reverse complement.
ATACAGTACTTCTGTCCAGAGACTCCCTTGCTTCATTAAGATGGAAAGTCATTTCAGTTACAAAAAGCCAGAGTAATCGTGTTTTAATCAACTGGAGTGCTCACAAGCTGCTACCATCCTAAGTACCCCAGGAAACAAATGCAGCAGCACAAGGCTGCATTGCATGCTGCCTGTGGGACTTACCTGCTTTAGAAATGACACCCACAGTTTCACTTAGATCCAATGTCTGCATCTCTGAAGCTGACTTGGACAGAAAAGCACAAGAACAATGGAAAGTAATGGTGTTAGCACAATACTAGCACAAGAGAGAAAATGAGGATCTCCTTTTGGGAAGTGTTCTACTTCACCACAACTACTGCTTAAGGATAAGACATCAGTCAGTGTTCAAAATTCCTCAAATAGATTGCATTTAATCTATTAGAAATAGTAGGCTTGACAATGGTAGGATTTAAAAAAAAAAGCTGAGAATTCAGGACAAATGTGTTACTGGAGTTAGAAAGGAACTCACACATGAAAGAAAGCTCAAAGAGACTAAAAAAACCCAACCCTCAGCAGCATGGAAAACTTCTTATATCTTCCAAAAATAGGGGGAAAAAAGGAAGCTCTTTACTCAAAGAGCCACAATTAACTTAGAGCTCCAAAGGCCTAGTTTGGAACAGGGAAACAGGCATAGAAACATTCTGGGATTTCCCCCAGTGCAAAGGAAAGAACCACCAAACCTGGCTGGCAAGGGCTGGATGTGTCATTTAAGCCAAGCATTCACTGTCAGAGTTTGCCCATGTGTGGGAAGTGACACCACACACTTGCAGCTCCCTGGGGACTCAAAGGGATCAGATTATGTAGATTTGCTGTACAGCTTTGCTTCTTTCCTGATGTACAATTCAAGATGTGCTGCTGCTTTGCTAAGCCTTCTTTACTTGGCCTCATTAATTCCTTCTGTATTAAAATGAGATACTGTGTGTAGCTTAGATGGAACTTTTGAAGGCATTTTTCCAAATCAAACTATAAGTTTATGTTAGAAAAAGGATTTATAGCACATAGTTGAAACAGACACGCATATAAAGTCTGTTCTAATTTGGCCTTAATTTTTGTATATATAATAAAATGCTTTTATTTTAGAGGTTTATATATTTCAACAGTATTCCAGATGTGTATACTAAATAATAAAAAAATGTAAAACCAAATAATTGACTATAGTAGCAATCTTAAGCTACATTTCTTTACTGAAATAATATGCAAATATGCAAACAATTGGACACCAGAGTAAGGATCAGCTATGGGCAGGTCTTTTATACTGTATGAGCTAAGTTTAAATATTAAAAAAAAAAAAAAAAAAAAAAAAAAGTGGGGGAAAGAAAACTATCTTAATTTTCTGATCAGTATTTATGGAAAAATCTTCTTCCAGCTAATTTTTTTTCATGCTTGTTGGAATTCTGAGTGCTACGCTATTAATCATTCTGCAAGTACACATTGTTGTCTGTGAGAAAAGACCTAAGACTGGGGCAAATATGGATAGGGCACTTGACACAGACGTTCCTGAAATGCCATAATGGCCGTTCCAGAGTAAATTTCACAAATCTGTTTGGATGAAGCAAACAGGAGCACTCTGTGCACAGAAGCTCTGTAAGGGATGAGTTGCAGATGCAGACTTGAAGTTATCATTTTTATTAAAAAATACTTCAGCTGTAGTTGAGTCTCAAAACAGAGCAAAACACCAGAGGCAAACCAAAATTGGGTCTTGAAGCAGAGACAGAGGAGAAGGGAGAATGGTAAAGCTGTACAGTATTACACAAGGAAGATGAAGGCCATTTTATTGTGTTTGCTAGTAGCACTTGGAAAAGAAAATCAAGAACAGCTCACAGTTGGTTTCACTGTATGGTGGGACTGGATTAAACACGGGCCAGGCTGGAAAATCATGGTAAAACAAGAGGAAGAGAAAACACCATGAAAACCAACATAAACAATCTGTAATGGAGAGAATGAGTCTGTCTCTGCTATTGCCTCTGTGTTTGGGCGCCAGTGAGTTGTTGGTCATCATCACGTCTGACACCTAAGAGTTATTGATCACTGCCTTCAACTGCGTGTACCAGACACCAGTGGTTTATTTATGACCAAAAATATTACCCTTTTGGCAATAACATCAAAGACCTGGTAAAAAATATAGATAGCAAAAGTGAACATAACAATAAATTTAGATTTTGATTAGTATAATAGATCTGTGCAATATAACTTCCCTGACTTCACTGCACTTAAGAGGTTTTTATTATGTAGATTTAAATCTAAAGTGACAGACTGTATCATGAGAAAGACAACTAAAAGAAGTCAAATTTAGATGTCACAAATTCATTGAAGAAATTGCCAAGTGCTTCACCAAACACTTATATTAAGCAGGAATTATTGTTCTGATTACATCTTAAAGCCAGTAAATGAATAACCATCTTTTTAAATGGTTACTCATCTCCTCCTAGCTTTATTTTTCATTTTTCAAAGCAAAGCATATTGGTACAAAATATTAATCTCTCAAATAAGTTATCTTTATGAAACACTACTACAAACATGTAATCATAATTAACCACAAAATAGTTATACCTGCTCTTTGCATTTTGTGGGATTTTAATAATAATTGTTAGTCATGGCACCAAACTTAAGAGGTAATTACATAAAGTATGTGGGTTTGCTACAAGGTAACAGAGCTTGCTTTCATTTAGAACAAGTGACCACAACTGAAGAATACTAACCATGGATTACACTATAATTAGGACACAACAAATGTTCCAGTATTTGTAACTGATTCCATGTGAAGGACTTCCCCACTTTTTGATAAGTGACCAAAAGACTCCTCACCTATTTACGTTTTCAACTGTAAAAAGCTCAGATTACTTTTGGAAAGACAACACATCTACCCCATCTTATGAGTTAAGCACCTACTCCAAGTAGCTGTATTAATGATGTTAGAGCAAAGGCCAAGTAGCTCAAATAGCTTAAAATTAGGCCCTTAGGGTTAGCAAAAAAGAAGCAGTTACATTTCCTGACAAATACAATATTTTCATGGTATAAACAGATCACCCATGCTTTGGTGTAAGTTGTTCAAAGCACTGGTGCTCAGGTTTTGCTGCAGTTTTTTGGGCAGCAGGTTCCTGCCCTGCCTTGCTGTGTAACACATTAAACAACAATAGAATAAATGTGGTTCTTTAACTGATCACATCAGGAACTGGACAACAGCTCAGGAACATCTCCTAGAGCCTCATGTCTCCAGAACCCACACAGGAATTCTACAGACAAGCTCTAGTTCTCTTTAGTAAATACTTTCTGACTTTTATTTGCAGCTATACATTTTTGAGCAGCATCTAGAAGGCTTGACTCCTTGTGTAAGGACTCTAGAACTTATTTCTGATGAAGTAAAAATAATATGCTCTTTACTTTTAATAGGCACAGAATCACAACATTCCACACAACCTTGAGTTCATTGCTCACAATTTGCAGAAGTGAAGTTAAAGCTCAAACATGGCCAAAAAGCATCATGAACACTGTTAGAGGAGCTCTTGGAGCCTAGAAATAACCAGAGCAATTTTAATTTAGACTCTACTATGAATATCAGTCTGTAGATCTGATTTCAAAAATAAAGCATGACTGATCATCCAAGCTGGACTTGCTACCTTAACTGCAGTAAGACACAGTGTGAATGATCATGCAAGGGATTTTTAAGGGATTTCCTGGTACTATGAAAATCAACCTGATGGGACTGAGCTTTCACTTAATACTGTGCAAGGCTTTTAGCTGTAATTGTCCTTGTCCAAAAGGCTGTGGATTCAGACTTATTAAACTGAAGTCTTCAAGCAACATTGATAGTGATGATAACAGTTCTACTGGTTGAAAAGCCCCGAACAAATGTCATAATTCAGTAGCATTTCCATTATCCATTCCTGTATTACTCAATTATACCTAACAAAGGTTATGGTCAAAAAAAAAACCCTCCACATTAGCTAAAGCTGCCATCTAGGATTTTCACTCCACTACATGTTGCCTTTGCAGCAGAGTACTCCATGCAGGCTGTTATTATGATTAAGTACCATCCTATCCAAAGTTCCAGGGTGGAGGCCATAAAGCTTTGGGTAAATTCACAAAGGACAGCTTTTTTTTTTTTTTTTTTTAAAGATCTCTAACCTGGAATCACAACCTTCTGCTGATTCTTCTTCTGCTACTGGCCTTTCAATTGAGGTTAAGCAATCACTTTTGTTAATCTCAGTTTCCCCATCTGTAAAAGGGGTTAGAGTCCTTCACTCCATTTCATATTTTTTATCACATCTATACATAAAGAGGCCTTTCAAGGACTATTGTTTATATGAAATATAAATTAATTATGATTCACCATTGGTCTATTTGTCATTGCATTAACAACACTTGCTCTATCAGTCTAGAAGAAAAAAAACTAATGTTCTTTATTTCTAAATAATTACTTTACTTTCTTTCTTTGTTTAGGGATAAAATATAACATGGGATTCCAGCAGCCAAAAAAAGTAAGTTTTCAGAAGTACATAAAGTAAATTGTACCCATATTCTGAGTATGAGGTACAGATAGAGATGGCTCAGATAAGGCCACTACACCGGAGATGAAGCACTGAAAAGGAAAGATGCATCAAAGGCTTAGTCATGAAAATGTAAATTTTCCTTTTAAAATAGGAATTTGATAAGTTATGCAACTTCAGTTTTATGAGTTTTTTCCTAGACTGGATATTGTTAAGAGATGCTGTAAACGTTGCATATATTAATATTCTGTATGAAATCACACTGATCAAATGAATGCCTTGACAGGTACGTAAAAAAACAGGCTAAAGAAAAATTCTGGTGAAATTCCTCCATCTAGTGGCTGTCAGGGGGCTGCCTGTAGCCCACACAGAAAGGACAAGAGCAAGCTGTGCAAAGGAACAGCCGTGCAGCTGCCAGCTGTTCCCAGGTGCCATCGCCAGCTCTGATAGGGCAGAGAGACTGACAGCTCCTCTGCAGCTCCAGCCCGACCTTCTGCATCAAGGGTTACACTCACAGAAGACATCCAAGTTTCCCAAAAGCTCCAGGGTTATAATCAGCATCGTTAAAGATCCAGAATTCCAGGAAGCCTGAATTTGATAACCTTTAAATATCAGCCATGTCATCAGTAAATAGGATTGAATTACAGCCAGTCTTGTAAAGGGTAATGTTTAGAAATATATCTGGTATTTACAAACACACTTCTGACAGTAACTGACATCTACAGTAACTGAAGATGAGAGTAGAGTACAACAATTACTCCAATAACACTGAATAGTATTATTGTACTGTGTAGAGTACAATATTTCAAAAATAACTGAATAGTATTTTGCATAACAAATTATCAGTTGGTTTCCCAGCCTGCACTCCAGCTTCACTACCAGAGCTTCCAACCTCAATTCTGCAAGTGTCCTAAAAGTTGTGTTTAATATTGATCTGTTGTGTTCAAGTTTTGTATAGCAATTATTAATACAAGCAAGTCACCTACAAAATACAATATGATTTTTTTGTTCTTGTGTCACCAAAGATTTTTGTAATGACTTCTGAATCTCTTTTCTGAGACGTTTTTATTCTCTGACCCTTTAACAAGAATGTGACAAGATACAACCTCCATGACAGAACACGTTTTTCAACCTCCATGACAGAACAAGTTTTTCACCTATTTTCACCTATTGTTTTTTTCAGACAACAAAGACTTGTAAAATTGATTAAGATTTAATCTGCCACCCTGAAAGAGCATGACCCTTCTAATCCCCAGCTGTACACCTTAAAATTCACATTGTATCTTATTTTTAAACCTGTTTTAAATATTATTGGCGAAACACTGAAAATCAAAAATTCAAATTTAAAATTGTAAACCCTCCAACTAAGTATTTTGGGCCAGCAATAACCATTCTGCAACTACATATGCTCCTCTGTTGAAACACTCCATGGCAGTTCATATGCTACTCTGATCCAGGTGACCTCAAAATGAGGATGACCAGAACCTAATTTTAATCTTAGAGGCATAAACAGGATTTAATTCTGCTACTTTGAAAAGCAGGAGGTAATGGAGCACATCTGGGCTGTATGCAGGAAGTATTAACAGAGAAATCCCCCAGTGAAAAAGACCAAGTCCCAGAAAGCCTTACCCACAGACCAGCTTTACTTACTCAGTTCTCGCTGACCTAATCCCAGCCACAGCTCCATTCCCACCTCTCACTGCTCCTCATCCAGTCTCAATCACTCTGCTCCCAGGCTCACCTCATTCCAGCCTCCCTTTGGGGTCCCCTTCATGCTGCTCTCTCTCACCAGACCCACTTCTTGTGTGCCAAATCTCTGTGTTTTCACTAACATCTTTCCTGTTTCCCTCTGCCCACACTTACATCTCACTCCACCTTACCAGCCCTACAAACCCCCCTCCCTTCCCTGCTGGGCTTCACTCTGTGCCAAAGTGTCCTCACTGCAGAGATAAATTACTGACATGGGGGTGGTGGTGAGAAACACAACACAAACAAACAAACAAACAAACCTTTCAGTTTGTATGACAACAGGGGCAGTCTGGAATAATTAAGCAAGTCCTCAAAATATTCAGACACCTTTTTGTAGAAATTTCAACAATATCTAACACAAAGGTATCTGTCAAGGTCTGGGTAAGCCACCTAAAATACAGTAATACAGTTAAATCCAAACAGGAACTAGAATTTACTGGAAATTTAGATCAGGTTCATCTCTGCCTTTGAGTCTCAGTTAAGCACAGAACAAGGTGACAAGAGAAGAGCTCACACCGCAGTGCAGTGCTTAGGGCTTGTGGCAATGCATTTTGTAGTACAGTCCTAAAAGTAACAAAAGATCCACATGAAGTGGTGCAAGATGTAAGTAGTGACAATCTCTCATTTACTAATATCTTTAATCTATTTTTCCTCAGCAGGACTGTGTTTTCAGCAATAACCAGGATAGAAGATTAAGAAAAAATACTGCAGAGAGAGCAGCAACAGTTAAGCAGAGCAATTCATTAGAGCCATCTGAAAGTGTGCCCACCAAGCTTCAAAGCACTGACAGAAGGCAAAGCAGCTTCATGTTTGCTATGAAAGATCAACAGAAAGGTGAAGAAATTAATTCCATAAAGCTCCATAAACGCAGGAGGAGGTTTATAATTAAAAAGAGCCCAATTCTGATTTCCATGAACAGCTCCATTCTCAACCTGCCCACACTTAAATATGAGGATAGAAACAACAGCAAGTGGAAAAGTCTCTATCAGATCCAAGGAGAAAGGAAGCGGATTATGAGGGAAACTTGTTCAAAATACAAGAGTAATAACAGAAGAATAATCACTCCTTATCACGTGTCTAGAATATTTGTAGAAGATAAATATAGGGTTTTATACTGTGAAGTGCCCAAAGCTGGCTGCTCTAACTGGAAGCGGGTGCTGATGGTGCTGAACGGGCTGGCCTCCTCCACAAAGGATATCCAGCACAACACAGTGCACTATGGAAACTACTTGAAACGACTGGATGGGTTTGACCACAAGGGAATTTATCACAGGCTCAACACTTACACAAAGATGCTATTTATTCGTGAGCCTTTTGAAAAGCTGGTGTCTGCGTTTCGGGACAAGTTTGAACATCCGAACAACTACTACCACCCAGTTTTTGGAAAAGCCATCATTTCCAGATACCGTGTCAATGCCACCAAAGAAGCACTAAGGACAGGCTCTGGAGTCAAGTTTAAAGAGTTCATTCAATATCTCCTGGATGTACACAGGCCAGTGGGTATGGATATACACTGGGATCATGTCAATAGGCTTTGCAGCCCATGTTTAATAGACTATGACTTTGTTGGGAAATTTGAAAGTATGGAAGAAGATGCAAACTTTTTCTTGCATTTAATTGGTGCTCCACAAAATTTAACTTTCCCCAAGTTTAAAGATCGTCACTCCAATGAAGAAAGAACTACCACTAAAATTACACAACAATACTTTGCACAGCTTTCTCCTTCTCAACGACAACAAAGTTATGACTTCTACTATATGGATTACTTGATGTTCAACTACTCAAAACCTTTTGAAGATTTATATTAATTTGAGAGCCTGGATATTTCCACAGTTGCATCAGTTGGATTGTGTGACAAATCCAGGTGGCATCTGTTTATATATACTTACCTGTTAGCAAGCAATTGGTTGAAGAGCAGGGAAAAACCCAAACTAGAATATAAACAGATGTTTACACCTTCACCTTAATTGCCTCCTTTTTCAAAACATATTTTTTTCTATAATTTCTCCATATGAAACTTATGTACATATATGTATAATATGTCAGGGCCCCCAAATAAAGCACAGAATTTTCCAGGCTGGTGTGGCCTGTGTTTGCACTTGGGGACAGTGTGTTTGAAATGAGGGAAACACAAATGGCAATTCTAAAGTGCAGCCAGTATTTCAAGCTCTTCACTATTCAGAAAATAAGTCTTTAAGTAATGGAGTAGCAAGAAAGAAAATACACTGAGTAATATTTACAGTTTGTTGAAATGTGCCAGGCATGAAGCCATACACAGGCCTTATGTGTTTGAAGGAGGATGTTGATCACTGTTTCCTAATATTCTTAAGTTAGTTAGGGAGAAAAAGTCTAATCATAGTTACACTGTTCATAAACACACTGGTGAAAACAACTAATACTTAATGACCATGTGAGAGCAGTATTAAACCAGATGTTGCAATTTGGAGCGAGGATGTGCTCTCCCCCTTCAATATTTCCCTTATGGCATGTTCATCTGCAAAAAGATAAAATGCAGGCGAACATTTGCATCTTTATAAGTGTTATTAAAATTCCTTTAATCCTTTGCATTAACATAAATCTCTGGTTTAATCTTCATAGTCACCATGAATATCAAATCTTTCCATCATAATAACAAGCAAGAATAAATGCCACTTCCTGCCCAACAGGGTAGTTCTTTTCATTGTTGCAAACAATTTGCATTTGCTTATTTTAGTAACAATTATGACTTAACAAGCAAAAAGTATTCCAGGTGTTTGAGTTCAGTTTCTGTGCTTGAGAGGACTTTCTCATCTCTGCCAGAGCACCTTGTGAGAATAAAATACTTGACATTCCACTAGTTACTGTCTCTAATCACAGAATATTCTGATTTGGAAGTGAATTCTTCCACAAGAATTCTTAAGACAAATCCTCAAGTGAATGGTCCATACAGGAATCAAACCCCCAAACTTGGCATTATCAGCACCATGCTCTGACCAACTGAGCCAGCCTCAGCTCTGTCAATTTTCACTCAAATACTCAAATTCTGTATACAGAATCCTTGTTTACATGTCATTTTTCCACTTAATATGGTATTTAAATTGGCCATACTGGAAAAAGGATCAAACTGCATCACAATGCTAAACCTGGACTCCCCAGTAACTTCTAGAGTTTGTATTTCACAACCAAGAATTCCTCCACAACTGGCACTGTACAGACGTAAATACCTAAGAACAAAACACTTGCTTCAATCTGTTTCCAGGTTCACATCCTCATATGGAGAGTTCTATGCATCACAAGGACTGGCATTAGAGTTTCCTCAGAAACACACAGTGTATTTTTTGGGGTTATAAAATTTTAATAGGTAAAAGATTGTTTCAAAACACCTTGTAGTGAAAGCTTCACTGACAAATACTTTAAATATCAAGTCTGACATCACTTGTTCCATTTTTGTTCAGAAGAAAATTAATTGCATTAGAAAAGTAACGTGGAACTCACACTGTTCCATGAAACCCTTCCCTGACTGCCCAAGCTCCTCATCTCTGCCTTGCTGCTGCACCAGCCCCCCACCCATCCCACTTTTCTACACACTCAAAGGCTTGTTGGCCTCCTCACATGACTGCAGAACAGCCTTTGTACTCACAGCAGTGTTTCTGCCAGTCCAGCTGGGATCAGCAGCAGCAGGCTGGGGTCTGTTAGCTCAGACTGCCCAGCCAACAGGCAGGCACAGCCACAGCCTCATCAACAGGTCACTGACAGGGGGATCCAGGGGAAAACAAGGCACAAGGATCACTTCCTAGTGCAGATGGAGCAGATTCTGATAGTGGTGGGAATTCTTGGAGGGTGGACTGGGGTGTGAGGAGTCATAGCCAAGACCCCCATTAGCAATTTAAGTCATCCTTAGCATTTAATGATATTAAGTGCTCTGAGAAGTGAAGGTGTTCTGATTGATGCAACTGATGGTCTGTAGCTACAGTCACCAACACAAGGAGAGGAAATATTGGATATTGTACCCCACTTGGGCTTTTCCAGGGTCTGATCCTGCCAGCAGGTCAGTGTGCTGAACTCATTCCAGTCAGCAGGTGAACTTCCACAGGGAGAAGAATCTCAACTCATCTTATTGCAGCACCACTGCAGCAAAGGGAACATGAAGAGTCATGGGTCAGCTCTGTGACCCAACCAGAATAAAGCTGGGCATCATTTGTATTCAGACCTCTGCTAGTTTTAGAGTGCTTTAAAGGTAAGATTGAGGGACTTAATCCTTCAGCTGGATTCACATCGAAGACCTGATTCTCCTTCCTCCTCCTGCCTCCTCCCAGTTCCTTTTCATCTTAATCTACACATCCACATAAATTCATACAGTCACATTTACATCTGAAAGGCTCAGTACATTCCCAGATCAGCAAGTGCTCACTGTTATGAGTGAAAAAATATCAGAATTACCAGTGCAAAATGGCACTTCTGATTGTATCAAACCTGTACTTTACCTACCACTACCCCCTCCTTATAATTTTAAAATATTCAAATTAATATTTTAATTAATTTACAGTAACATAACAATTGCTCTATTTTTAATGACAAATGAAGGTGAAGACTGACACGGTTTATTTTGTCTGAGATAACAAGCACTCTTTAAACAAAAACTGATAAATAATTTGCATGTTTATAACAAGCTGTACATGGCACAGTAGTATCTGGTTTACAGGTTCTCAAGGAAGACAGAAGCACCCTACTCACAGGTGCTTAATACTGGCCAGTTGCATTAATTTGGCTCTGTTACTTTCAGCTCCTATTCCCTGCTGAGTAGTAAAAACAAGGTAACAAGTGTTTTTAAAAGAATGTTTGTAAAGATGCATTTTAATGCCAGAAGAAATGCAATGCCTTGAAGCAAAAATTTCAAGGCAGCAGACAAGTAAACTAATATTTTCATGTCAAGCAAAATTTTTAAGTAAAAAGCAATCATTTTTACTAGATTGTGGTAAGTTTTCAGGCTGCTTATTTCCCTTTGTCTTGTCTTTTTTCCCCACACATATAAAATCTTGGCATTTTCATTTCAATGCAATTGCATTTTTTCACAGGTGTTCATTCTGAATTCATCCACATATTTTATCCTTCTCTTCATAGTAAAATATTTCATTTCTTATTGAAAGTGGCAACCAAAGACTGCACCAAAAAATCCTGTTTACAAACAGTCTAGCTCAGAAGTCAGCCAAGGTAAATATTAGACAAAATAACTTTGTCAATCCAATTGGGTTTTAAATCCTTCTTGAGGTATCTTAGGTAAGAGGTAAATTTTGTTACTATTGGACTGATTAATGAATGTACTCCTAGCTCTCACTTTAAGTTTTTCAATATTTTTATTCCTGTCATGGTTTGAATAGGTGTCTACTAAGGAAGGCAGGAGCCTCTCTTGGAATGGAGAATTTAAACACCCTCCCTCTGAATTATTATAACTTTGAAATTAAGGGGCTCTCAGGCAAAGACATGGGAATAGGAATAACAGTTCTTTATTAGGGGAACTAAAATAAACAATAAAACAAAAACACATGCGTTAAGACAAAACAAACAAACAAAACCCAGTGCCAGAGTCAGGCTCCCAGCTGTCCCCCTGTGGGTCAGGGTGTTGGTGGCAGTGCCATCCCATGGTGGCTGCAGTCCCAGTGGCAGATGTGGCTCTGCTGAAGTGATGCTCCTGCAGAAAAGTGGAGTTTGTCACTGAAGGTCCAGTGGGGAGAGATGGGCCTGGTCTGCCTCTGAGAATCCAGTGCAAAGGCTGCCCTGGTGTTCCAACTCCCAGATTTTTATCCAGGTAGGAATCCTTGGCTCCTGCCCCTGGCTGGAGCATTTCCCAGTGGGATGATGGAATTCTCTCAGTGACACTCACTGGCCCATCAGCAGAAGATCTCTGCCTGGAGGGAGGCTGGGCTGTGGAAGAGATCAGAAAACTGACCCAGCAGGTTTATTGACAGTTGGCCATGGACAGACACAGCACCCCACACACCCCAGTTGGATCAGATGGTGATAGAATTCACAGTTTGGGTTACATTTTGCACTGCAACCCATGACAACTCCTGATCCTTTTCTGCCCTTCCCCTCTACTCACAATTCCTATTGCCCTAGACTTTTCCCACCCTTGAGTTAGTAACTAGAAGGAGCTCAGGTACTGAGAGCAGCCCAAGTGCCCCACACACAGATTAAACACACCTGCCTTCCAGCCTCACTCATCCATGCTTCCTTCCAGCACTGGGGACATTCACTTGTTTCTCTCTGGGGCTGCTTTCCATTATATCTGATATACTGAAAACTCAAATCCCACCATGGGATTTCATGGTCAGCATATGAGAATTCAGTATGAATTCAGAGGTAAGGACCCAGCAGTTACAGAAGGTGAAGTGTGAAGGCACACACACCACAGGACAGAATCTCCACCATACTGCTCAAGGTGGTCTAAAGCCTATAGCAGAAAGAGGGATTAACACAGACACAAAAACAAATTGTGTAAACCAAGTATGCTCTTTATTATATGCTTTCGCAGAGTCTGAAACTGAAGACAGTGATGATATTTTAATTAGGGGATAATTTAAGAATTTGATATTAGGATGCTCTATAAGTGAAGTTCATTGGGATCTAAGTGAAGTCATGTTCTTGAGGCCTTTATGTACCAAAAAAAATCCTCCTTGCAATGATTTGCTGGGGTTTTTATCATTTAAGTCCTTCCACTACCATATTTACTTACCATAGCTGACCTCATACCAGGAGTGTCAGTTTATGGGGGCTTATGCCTCCAAAAATAAAGAAATCAAGATATTAAAATGAGTTTTCTTAACTCCTTATGTCCATAATTTTTCAGAATTTCCATGATGGGGTTCCAATGCTTTCTTCCATAACAATCACCAATGTTTGAGCACATCAGACTGCACAATGTCAAAAGAGAATATGAATTGAAGATAGGAGTTCAAGTTTTTTTGTCACAATCAGGACTCAATGATCTCAGAGGTCTTTTCCAACTTAATTGATTCTGCAATTTGTTTTGCTGGTTTACAGCTCATCTTATATTTATTGAAGTAAAGAGTTTTTAAAGTTTTTAAATTGCAGGCGCTGAATTCTGGTGATTCCCTTCTTCCCCTGTCTCATCTGAGCAATTTACTGAGAAAATTCACTCCTTGGATGATCAAAGAGTATCTTTTTTGAGAGAGAGGGAAACACAGAGTAAGGGAGATGCACACACATGGACTTCATGCACTACACTGTACATGAACTTAATCTCATTTCTTTGCACTAGTTTTCCTGTTTGGGCAACACCATCACTGATAGCAAGAGCACACCTATGACAACTCCATGTACAATTATCTGCTTATATACACCCAAATACAGTACATAGGAAAAAAACCTATGCAAATAGCATTACACATACTAAGGTACTACAAACTTGTAAATACATGGAGGGAGATATAATGCAAAAAAAAAAATTAATTAGAAAATTAGTTCAATGTATATAAAACATCTGCATTGTTTTTTACAGAGCTGTTTTTAGTGTCTTTGTACAGCAGTAAAATTAATTTGTCAGGCCAACTCAACTGGTACCACATTACCAGGAATGAACAGATAAAAAGGGAACTTTCTTTTCTGATGTTGTTTCTCTTAACCATGTTGTTTTCTTGACACGAGCTGCTGACACGGAGATGAAGGATGTTCACTTCCTACCCCCAACAAGAAACCACTGAGGTAGCTGGGATATTTGGAATACACTGTATAAATCCCAGCCTCACCATTTCAACTTCACTGACTCTGGAACATATCTGCATGCAGCACCAGTCTGTTTTCAGAGCACAACATGAGAGGCAAGGCTGAGCACAGCCTGTTTGAGCTGATACTGCTTCAAGGGATGATTGTCAGGTTGGCATTGTTATGCATGGGAATTTCAAAGCCTCAGCATGCACCTGCACGCTCCTGAATAATGACTTGGGAAGTGTCCCAAGCTTCATATGGCAAGGTGCATGTAATTTTTGTCCAAAGACAACAGCTACTTAAGAAGGACCAGAAATTTTCTTGGCTTCTCTCTCTGGAACCTCACAGGGAAGTCTGTAAACAAACATCTCTAATGTCTTCCAGCATAATACTGCTGTAAAAAATGCACCACAGTCAAGAACAAGACACCTTTTTCCATTAGCTACACTAGTGACAACTGACACTTACCAGTGATAAGTTACTTTTGCCAAAATCTCTCAGAACTATCCATTCCAACAGAGGTGCCCAGAATTAAACATGCAATGAAGATTCACAATGGATTCGAGTTCTGAGAATGGCAGGCACTCATCCATTCCACATTCAATTTAATCCTGGAATATGTTGAAGCATTACACATAGTGCATCACTTGAGCAGTAGGGGAAAGACAGCCCAGAACTGACACAGAAGATGAAGACAGACATGACTAAGCCTTGCTCACTGCCATCAAACTATTTCAGTAATATATTATGAAGCAATTGACACAGTTAGTTGTGACTCATGCTAGAGAATAATTGCTTTACCTCAAGTCTAAGAGAAACATTCAACCTTGTAAAAATATTTTCTGCTCTGGTTTAAGGAAGAACTCCAAATATTTAGCTTAAAATGACACTTTGGGAAGTCCTATGCATACACATACATTAGTGCACAACTAACTTGCACCTAGTAAAGAGCATATGTACATAACACCTTCTGTGTGAATAAATCTTTCAAGAGTCATTTTCCAGGCAGTTTGTGCCATGGTGACTTTTACACAATAAGACAAACAAGCTTGTTCAAATTCTACCATCTGTTGCCATTTTTACCACCAATTTTTTTTTTTTTTTTTTTTTTAACTGAAGACACGTTTATCAGAATTGCAGCATAGGTCAAGTTTTCCATTATGTACTTACTTCACAAGAGACCCAAATTCTTCTGTTTAAATTCAACAATTACAGCAAGGCTGGCCCTATGTTTCACATTCAGCTTTATGGGATCTCTATGGGTCTAATTTTCTAATAGGGTCCTCTTTTTATATGGAACTTAAAATTCCACTGTCAAGTTAGGGAAAATGAAAGAGATTTCACAATCCAACTTTTCCACAGTTACTCTCCAATCTGTGAATTCTGTCCAGATTTATTTTCACTTAATGTAGGAAATTTCCTCTCAATGTATCCAAACATAAGCATGTCATGAGCTGCAGAAGGTGTTAAGATTATGTTCAAGCAGAGAGAACAGCAGCACGGGAAGCAATGGCCCCAGGCGACTGCACTGAGAGCTTGTCCCAATCCATTAAACACTAGTGGAGGTGGCTTCTTTCTCAAGAAAGGAAAGCTCCAGGCTACAGTTCACCTTCAAATTCATAGATACAGACTAACATACATTATGATCACAAGAAACATTCTTTTATCTTTGTTTTAAGTGTGGACCCAGTCAGTATAACCCTTCCTATGTGCCATGATGGAGCCACAGAGAAGTCATGTGAAGGTGATGCCAGCCCACACAGAGATCCCTCCCCTGAAGTCCACAGGACACAGTTTTAGCTGTCTGTTCTGTAAAATGTCAAACAGCTGACCAATTTCTACAGTATTCATTCACAACAATGACTCCTACATCTAGCAGTAGCCAGGTGTGCTAATGCTTAGAGCAGGTCTACAATTTGCCTGTTATCTGACTGGTTTGAGTATCAGCTAGAATTGCTCCACTTATCTTTCCCCATCTCTGGAGAGGAGGAAAATGCAGGAATAGTAAAATATTTAGTGTTTTACACTACATTTTATTTACTGATCTCAAATTCATTTAATTCACCTACTGCAAAATATAATGGAAATGAGTTTTCCCCACCAACGTTACCAGAATGTTGTTTTCTTATTAGTAATAGGAAAAAAAAAAAAAAAAAAAAAAAAAAACACAAAATAAACTAACCAACCAACCCAGCAACAAAAAAACCAACGTCACTACACCACAGGTAACCTGCCCCAATAAAACAGACAATGTGATAGAGCAAGCGGCTGCAATATTTATATTGTCTCAAATTATATTTCTCCACTGAAATCCATAAAGGCATGAATCCTGCTCAAGTGACATACTGTGTACTCATCAAGGTGATACTGTCTTTATAAATCAGGCATACAGTGACCATTTCAGGCACTGTGGAAAACACAGCAGACATAATATGAGATGGGCTATGAATCTGACAATTTATCCATGTTCATCCTTGAAAAAAGGGGGTTTATTATCTAAAATAAATCTCAGAACTTCATTAGATCATCCCAACAAAATTGAATGTCAGGTTTATATTACAGTCTACAAAGCACACAGCAGCTGGTAATGATCAAAAACATTTTACCTTGGAGCTCTTTCATAGTGAATTTCAAAATTGACTGTTCAGAATAAAAAGCTAAGCCTGCCATGCTTGACCAAAACATACAGCTTATGAACACTCCAGAATAAACACGTGCAGAAGTAAAATCAATTTTAGAAAAATTCAGAAGATGAAAGGGTTGATAGTACACCCCATTTATCCCTTGTCTCCCCTGTGACAAGAAGCTACTTCGCCCCCACTATTCACAGTTTTAAACAATGAGAAATAAGTAATACCCAGAATTACAATGAAGACTGGCTTCAAACACATTTTCCCACTCCTTATCTTCAGCTCAGAAACCTCTTTCCTTGCAGCTATACCTGACAAGCTAAGTACTCTGAGGTAACACCTTCCAAAATCCTGAGCTTCCCAATCCCACTGGATTTAAGGCATTGACTCGCCTGTTTCTGCAGAAAAAGGAATTACTGACATGGCTATTTAAGGAGCACTGTCCACTCACTTTGTATCAACCTGTGGGTGTCCAAACCTTAAAAGTATCTGCACCTTGTTTCTTGTCTTCAATTCAGATTTTATGTTGTAGCCTTGCAGATTATCTGCAACCAGAATGGTTTCAAACCAAACGGGTTTGTTTCTCACATATCAAAATCTCCTATTCCTCCTGAAACCTCCATAAAGAAATAGGGCTGAGGAGAAACTACTGTCTGATTTTAAATAGCCTGAATCTTCTTAGAACTTTCAAATGCTCCTGCATTTAACACTACCTGCACTAACACCTACCTTTTGCAGGTTTAGCATGTGGCATAAATGTCAAACAATGCAAAACAGACAGGTCTGCTAGTCTTGAAAATCTAAGTCATAGTGTGGATTCACATTCTCCCTGACAGCAATCAAAACCTGCAGATACACTCAGCCTCACTAATCCAAATCTGTGGAAGAAATGCAAATACAAATCCAAGTAGATACATCCACACTTCACTTCTGCCTTCATTGACAGTTTGATTGGTAATTAAGGCATATATCTGGTATAGAAAAAAAAAACAAATCCCAAAGGAAGCAGTCGAATCTGAGCCCAAGGTTATTAATCATACTGCCTCTAATTGTATCTAAAGTATCTTTACTCCCTCAAAAATGTTTTTTTAAAATATTATGGGATTTAAATATGTCACAATATTCTGGATATCTTGATTAGATCTCCTTTAACATATTGCCTCCGAATAATTCATAATTTATTTAACAGAAATGAAGAACTCTTACTAATCATTAAGATTAAGCAGAATTTTTAGCCTGACTAGACTAGCAACAAAAGTCGATAAGGGGATTTTATTTTTCTTAAACAGTGCTTTTTACTGTCTTCTTGTAATTAAAGTTTCAACCAAGGTCCCATTAGGCTGATAGTGATTCCCCCTGTGAATCAGACAGACCCTCAAGTCTTCAAGTTTCCAGAATAGTCTCATTGGTGACTAGCATCTGGGAAGGGTTTTACTAAATCAAGCGAAAACTCACTACTAAGATTAAAAGCCTAGAGAATTTTGCTCCTCATTGACATTTAAAATACTTTCTGCATCATTCCCCTGACCCAGCCAGATCACATGTCCTCACAAAGCACCACATGGGTTACTTCAGCCTACCTTCCCATGCAGTCAACCCTGTGCCAATTTCACATCAGGCAGCCAAAGCGCCCTAAAGCTCACTATAAATACCCTTCCTCCATTCAGTGCCCCCTCAGGACTAGGGCATAAAAATTAGTCCAGTAAAAGTCAGGGAGGACAGAACCTGTGCCAAGAAGAAAGCCAAGGGAGGGGAAGGGGAAGGCTACATAGAATCCCTGAAGAGAGGAAGAACTAACTGGCTTAGGAGAAGCACTGCAGGATCTGTCCAAGGTAGAATGCACCAACTTTGGCTGGGCCAGGACTGGTCCTGCAGTGGAAGTGCTTTGTAAGTATTCCTCTCACCTACAGAAGCTGAAGCAGGGACATTCTTCTTTCTTTTATAGCTTCCATGCCCCTTGCATCTTTGTAATCCTTCCACAAATGTCCCAACTTTGGTAAAAGCCACCACATCCCTCTTCTTGCAAGAGCAATTCCAAATTTCCTTTCCACACTATGGTAATACGTGTTCTCCACAGGGCTCCAACCATTTATCACCTTCTGATCCTAGCTTTCACAGTTTCTCTTCTACGTTATGCTCACAGTTCCTGTAATAATCCCTTCCTCAGTCTTTCCCCCTTCCTTCAATCAATGTGCCAGGTTGTAAGACCCAGTTCAGGCTTTCCAACTGTCTCCTTCATGGTAAAGATATTTTAGAACTGACTGGGCCCTGGTCTACCAGACCACCTAAATCAGCTTTCTTCATTCCCTATTTGTTCAGTTTCTCCCCCTTACAGCTTCTCTGCAGCTAGCAGATATTTGCATTTCTATAAATAACATACCTTTGACATCTTCCAAGTCATGCTCACACACCTTGAAGAAGTTCAACTTAAAATCCTTCTTCCTATTACTTGTTTCTCTCCACAAATCCAGAAGATTAGCCCACAAACAGTGAGTGGGCCAGAAGGATAGATCTACTGAAAATGGATAATCAGAGCCTCACACTCACAGCAGAGATAAGGTCAATCTTGTCTGCCCATCAAGGTCTTTAATACGGCTAAAGACAGCGGTACAGTCAGTACAGAGGTACGGGTAAACAAAGCCAGGGGCTTTTGCTTTAAGAAAGGGATCCCCAAATGTAGACAATGAAAGTCTTTTTGTTACCTTATTTATGCATGGCTGTTGGGTTTTTTTATGCTTTTACCAAACACACCTCAAAACAACCACAGGTGGATCAAGAACTGCTCTTAAACAAGCATTAAAATAAAAAGGACACTGTACCTTTTACAATACAATAACAATGTGAGATCTTATATTTACCATAAAACAGAAACAAAGTTGTATATGGCATTTGATCAGCTGAAGAGTTCACTAATCCCAGTATTGTGTGTTGGTATTTTCATCTCTAAAGAACTGAAAAAATAGTGGCAGTGTAGCACAGCTAGTCAATGCAAAGGGAAAGTAAATCAAAGCACCAAGTGGAAAAGAAGTAGAAATCCGTACATTCCAGCTCTGCATTCAAAGTTACGTTCCTGCTTAGAGAAAGATTTCCCCTTTCATTCCCTTCTGAAGCATTCAATATAGCTTAGTGCCAAAGGCAAGATTTCATATTCACTAGAAGAAAAATTCTGATGTTCTATGGGAAGTCTCATTCAGCTTGTCCCAATATGTTTCTCTGCATCCTACTGCTTGCCTATAGGCTTAAAGAATAAGGGCCTTTTTATTACACAGGTGATCTGGTGGCAGAAAATTATAAACTATACATGCAAAACACCTTGCTGCAGTTTGCTGAAGACTTCCATGTTCCAGTTTTGGGGAAGATAAGGTATTTCATTGAAAGCAGAATAATTTTAAGATCTAATTAAGTTCCTTAATCAAAAGCATTTAAGTTATGATACTTTGTGCTGTAGTAACACACAACACAAAGTTGGTTTTGGTTAATAGCTCTATTAAGAGAGCTATTAATAGAGCCATTAACCAAAAAAAGAAATTTATTATTTTTAAATGCAGCCTGTTCTTTCAGAAAGAAGTGAAAGATGCTGCTGTCATTTACAAGTGCAATGCTGAGCACAAGCAGCTTAAGTAACTCTTGATCACAGAGTGCTGAACTGCTTCAAAAATCAAGTTATTACAGCCAGGATCATTTGAATTAGAACTGTAAATGTAGTAAAAATGTAAACAGTTCTATTAGTTCTTCAAAGATAAAAATTGTCACAATAAAGTTTGCTCAAGATGAAAGGTCTCAAACATATCTGGGGGTGCCAAGTGCACCCCAACAAGAAACTCTTTGTTTTTCTGTGGCCAGAGCACTCTGAAGAAATGTCATGGTCCCTGCCATGCCCCGAAGAGCAGCAGTTCTTGCACACCACAGAGCATTTAATTCAGTCCCAGGGAAACTGTCAGAGAGGCTTTACAAAGGACACAGATGGTGCCACTTGAAGAAAGAATTTATTGCAAATAAGAAAATGGTCACAGAAATCAGGTATCTGAGCTTTTGCTTGAACTGTCACTAATCCTTTTCAAGGTACTATAAAGGGATGAATAGGAAGTTTCTTGGAGTTTTCTACAATTTGAGAATCAACACTTGGTATGAGACAGAATAAGACTACTGGTAAATAACCAAAACAGCAACAGAGTGCATTCCAGTACATTCCAGAAAGACACCTAAGAGTCAACTCTGACTGACCACTGTGGTTTCCAAGTACCAGATAAATACATTTCAGAATGATGAGAAAGAGCAAAGCATGTTTCATGTTACTCAGACGAAGCCCTCCAGAATGCATCTCTCAAAATGCATCTTCATTGCCTACTGCAATTTTTTTACTTTTCTGTCATTCAGCCTTATGAAACAAATGGAGCATTTGAAATAAGATCAGGAAAATTCACCTGACAAACTAAGATACTTTATTTATCCATTAAAAATTTACCACATTGTATGATAGGAATTACCTTGGCACACTGTTATTTCACTTCCACTTAATTTTTACCATGCTCTTCAAGGTCCCCTCCTTTACCTTGTTTCCCCACATTCACAGATTATATAAATATCTGTCTTGGAAGAGGTGGTCCTTTCCTTTGAAAACTAGAAACATTAATTTGCATCCTAAGCAGCAGAGATCTCAAGTTTATAAAGAAGGTGGGGGCAGGGAAAGGAACTTAACCTTTCATAAGCTTTCCCATTGGTTTTGAAAAATCTTGCAGCTGCCCAAAGGAAAAAATTGTCCCAATAATAGAGGCTGTGCTGCTGAAAAATGTCATTTCTAAAACTGTTGATCATTAGCGAAATACCATAGATCAGGATCTTTTTAACCAGAAGCACTAGAATAACTTGAGAGGGTGACTAAAGCCAGTGAACAGTATTTCCCATAATTACTGAAAAATGAAACTAATTTCTTTTCACCCTGAACAGCTTTCACCTCTTGCCAGAGGCATTAATGTAGAATAGGGATGTTAATAATGAGGATAGTAGGAACGAGAAGTGTTTTAAGATTTAAAGGCTGACTTTTTAATGGTGTTCATGTTATAGTGTGGCTTGCCATATAATTAATGCAACTCCTTTCTACCAATTCAAAAATGTGTACTTCTCTTCACAGAGCTGCAGTTCTGACACTATTTAGAGCAACTCTTGGCCCTTTTGAATCCTCTCTTATCTCAGATCATTAAGTGCTTCGGGTGACACCACATTAATGCAACTTACTTTCATTTTGTAAAGTCTTTAATTTCCAAATATAATATAGCTAGAACTGTAGGATGGTTTATGCTCTCAGCACCCTGTCTGATAAATAAGACTGACAAAGTGTTCCGTAGAAATGGACACTGCAAATCTTTCTTACCTTTCTCCAAGCACTGCCTACATTTCTTATGTTGCTCTCACAATTGCAATCACCCTCATTCCAACTTTAAGAAAATTAGCTGGGGCAATGAAACTGGAGCAGAACAAGGCACTGTCACAGAATGACAAATTGTGGAATATTCTTGGGCTGCTCACACTCAATGCCAGGCAGCTCCATGCTCAGAGGTACCTGTAACCTGCCGTAGCTGCATTAAAGCTGTCAAAAGCTCCTACCCCTGTCACACCTTTCCTACAGTTCACATACATTCAGAGCTGCAAAAAAGACTGACAGTTTTGCTGTTTCTCTGTTGAAATTCAATTGATTTGAATCACAGCAAGCCTAACACCCTCTCAAGTTTTCTTGGGAAAAAAAAAAAAAATGAAACAAACAAACAAACAAAAAATCCCACAACAAAACGCCAGCATATACCCCACCTAAAAAAAACCCTATTTTCAAAACTCCCTAATTTTCCTCAATTACTCTAAAGCCAGACTTGAGAAAAATCTCATTTTTTTGTTTAGGGTGAGAAGGAAAAGCATACTAATAATTTCTTCACAGCTACATTCCACAGGCAAATTTAGATTACTGACAAGCCATGCTGTCTTCACCCTTTGACCCTCAATTATTCCCTTTACTATAGTTCCCAGAAAGTTCAGGGGAGCCTACACAGTAATCAATGAAGTTAATCTTTTGTGGCTTTTAATCAAAGAACTAATACTGTTGCATGTCTTTAAAATGCACATATCTTTGACTATATTATTTCAAAAGAAAAAAGTATTCCTTGTTAATGATGGTAGCCTTGCCACCATCTGCTGCCCTGATCTCACATATGCACTGTATGCTTTAGTCTCAAAGTATTTTTAAAATATAGGGATGTTTTCACGCACTGTTTAAATGTTGGCCTATCTGTGTAAATAGCCTGAACTTGACTACATGAAATTGGATCATAGGAGAGAAAAAAACAGAAAAAATGAACCTACGACATTCTTGGGAATGTAAATATGGTGTAAAACACCAGCACCAAATCCCATCTAGCACAGAGCGAGGCCAACCGCGCAAAGTTTCCAAAAGTCATCTAGGAGCTTCCCCTTTGCCATGGACTTGTTCTCAGTCGCTTAAATAAAAGGAACCTACAAATGGCTATTCTGTATCTCTGTAAGTGGTAACATTTCCATGAATAGCACAAATTGATGGGGAAGGTGCCTTCTCTAATTACTTACTGTGAAAGCAGAGAGTCCAAACTGGAATTCATGATCAGCTTAAATAATAATCAGTCTAATGACTAGGCTGACAACAGACAGAAGCTGGAAGGAACAAAATGAGTAGCTGCAGGGTTATCATGGGGGAAGCTGTTGCTTATGAGCCAGAAGCTATTGAAAAATCTCCTCTGAGAGTTTGAAGAGACTTGCAGTGGAGGACTACAGAGATCCAGCACCAACTAAAAGAGTTATAAATAATTTTGTACCAACACACTTTCCATACACGAGCAGCCAGAGGATGCAGCACCCCCAAAGAGACCAGACAAATTTACAAAGATCACCTCCATAGAAGAAGAGACTGCAAACATTTTCAATGTACTTCAGCAGCGTGAAAGACAAGGACTGTAGAATGAAAACCTACATTGTGAAGGTGTCACATTTATACAAATATCAAATTGTGAAAGCTACCAATAGAGCAAAACCAATGAGTGACTGCTTTCAAATAGATAAACAAGCAGAGGTTTACATGGGGTAAAACCAATTGGTTTCTGCTTCATGATGATCCATGGCTATAGACACATATAGGTCCATATTCACAACCCTGACAATGCCTAACTCTGATCATGTCCATGGCAAGAAGCCCTCCTCCACCTCTTCTCCAAATTGCCTATTGCTTCTTGTAAAAGATACAGAAGTTTTCAACTTATCTTGTGATAAATTTGCCATTTCTGGCAGTGGGTTTTACTGTATACACACATTTAGGTTTCCAGTTAATAAAAGATGGCACAGCTAAGAATCAGTGATTTTTGTCTTCAAAAGGCTCCTGATGAAGTAGGGACTGAATTCTGTACACTCAAGGAACACTGGAAAAGCTGTAGAAGCATTGCTGATCTTTGCATATGTATACATCTAGTGTGGATGTAAGGGAGCCTGGGGACAGTGTTCAGCAGTGGTCATCTGCATCACTCACTCTAAAATGGATAAGGGATGAGGGAGGAAAAAAAGAGGCTACAACAGCCCCCTTATTTCTTTTGTATTGTATGCCTGTTTAATCCTTCTCTGGCTTTGCCTCTACATTAGCTAGCTAGCTAACCTGACCACAACCTCTCAAAAACACAGACTTGAATCCTGCTCCCTTCCATCTGACTCACTTTCCACCAGTACATACTACATTGAAAAGCCCAGGCCCTCTTGTGCTGAAGTCAAACTTCATCTAGATATTTTTCTCTGACAGCTGCAAACCACAAAAAGTAGTGATGATATATTTAGGCTGCTGTCCAAAAATACCAGAAATGTCTGTTTCTTTTATATTGCTGTACCTCATGTTATGGTTTGAGCAAGCCCACATCAAGCCACCGCAGAACCACTTAGCATTCTCCAGCTGTGAAACCAGTCCTACTGCAAAAGAACACAGGGAAACTTCTCTCTGCATCAACAGAAACAGAAACCTTGTCATTTCCACCTCAGAAACAGAAGTGAGATGAAGACGTGGCTGACTGCAGAGCTTCAGGAGAGGTAATTTAAAAGCTAGTCCTCTCACAGACCTAGGCCAGAAGTTGGAACCAAGCAGAGGGTGGTAGGTGAGGGGTGAGGGCACAAAAGCTCTCTTTAGAGACCTGTCACATTTACATGACTGCTAGGAATTCTCAACAGACATGGCAGAGCTCAGGCAACCATCTCGGAAAGGTCCTTTACTAAGAACACTAAATTACCACAGTTTTCAAATAATTAAAATCCCTGTGTATTTTCTGAATTCACTTGTACAACTAGCTCACAACTGAGCAAAACCCAGCAGCTCCCAGAGCCCATCAGTTTCCTGGGTAGATGGGGCTTAAGGGCAGGTACCACAGCACAGCTGGAGCTCTGCGAGGGGCTGGAGGAGACATTTATTCCTCCTGACACTGTAACTTACTGTGTCGGTCACAATGTTATCTGGGTCACCGCTACAAGTGTATGCGGCATAAACAGCAGCTCTGCTGGCAGGCTTCCCCTCGGAACCTACAGCGAGGTAGTATTAGCATCCAGTCCCGATCACTGCAGAACTTAGATTACAGTATCTAATCCAGGCGAAACTTCAGTTCCAGAAGAGAGGGGGCAATTATTAGTGAACAGCAGCACCATTAAACTGTATTCTGGCTGTCAGACATCCAGCATGACGACTGTGCTGCAACTGGCAGCCCATCTTTGGGAGCAAACTTATTACATTTAACTTGTTTGTTTTCCTCTCCCTCAATTAGCCTCATAAGCCAATTGTGAAGCAGCAGAAGGGCAGTGCGTTTGACCCTTGCCGTGCCGCAGCACACCCAGGTTGTGCGGTGCCGGCCGGGGTGCCGGAGGGATGCTGCGCTGCTGCGCCGTTTCCATGGCAGTGCCGAGCCCCGGGGCTGGAGCCCTGCTGTCTGTCTGCTCTCGCCCAGCTTGCAGAGAGCGAACGTGCTTTCTCGGGGCTGCACGGCTGCTGCTGCTCCTTCCTCCAGAGCCCTCGCCATACACCATTTCCATTGTCTTCGCCTTTCCCCGCACTGCCACTGTCGCTAATTAGGCTGGCGCTTCATGGCACCGACGATACTTATGCTTACCCAATTAAGCAGGCGCACAGAGAAGGTGGACTGTCTCCACAGAAGCCAGGCATGACACTAGAAAAGCCTCATCTCTCACGGCTTTTTCTAACACTTTTCATTTTTCTTTTCTTTCCCCATCGGAAAGATTACGAATTAGGTGCACTCAGAATAGAAAACCCAAACGATCTGACCTGAAACTTATGCTTCAGATGTTAGGATTTTTATTTCTTTTCATTTAATTAAATTAATTACACTGGGGGGGGGGGGGTGCTGCTTCAGTTAAAAAAAGAACAAACAACAAAAAAAACCCCAAAACTATTTACAAACCCCCTACTGTATGACTTAGAGAAAAATCCCAGACTGGCTAATCAGGTGATTACAAGTGTACCTGTTAAAACAAGCAACAGCCATCAAAAATTCACCTGATGACCTTCACCATCCCTGCTTCCCCCAGGAGGGAAAAATTGTAATGAGTGAAAAACATTCTTTCAAGTACAAAATGTCCAGCACCTGGGAAAGGAAATAAACAGATATTTGCAAAAGTGACCTACTGCTCTGCTCTGTAGACATTAAAACAGGAGTGAAGATTCAATGTCCAAATCTAGTTGTGATTAAAACAGGATTCAGAGACAGAAAGAAGGAATTTAGTTAGAAGGAAAATTGGCTGCTCTTTCATCTGAGCCTTTCTTCTGTTCTTCTGTTCTATCTGAAAAATACTTTACCTTAGAAGGGGAAGA
Source organism: Certhia americana (assembly GCA_018697195.1). Classification (NCBI taxonomy): domain Eukaryota; kingdom Metazoa; phylum Chordata; class Aves; order Passeriformes; family Certhiidae; genus Certhia; species Certhia americana. The sequence goes on along the minus strand of CM031867.1, from coordinate 2,277,237 downwards.
AAAAAAAAAAAAAAAGACAAATTTTGTGTCATTCCCTTTTCTTTCCCATGACAAGCTGTCACTTCTAGATATGGAAACCATGTCACCATGTTGCTGGAGAGAATAAGTGGGGCATGATTTCTCCTTTCCTTTGATATGAACAAAGATTAAAGTAATAAAAAACTAAGAAGATGAGAGTGAAGGGAAAGCAGAATTTTTCAGCAGAGCTGATGTTATTTTAGTATGACATTCTATGAAGCAACAGTGGCATCCAGTGGTAAATTTCCATAAGCAAGTTTCATATCCTACTTTCATTAAGTTTTGGCTTACATCAGGTTTTTTTTCTTTTTTTTTTTTTTTTCACAACAGGTTCTCAAGGAGTCTTCCCCCTCTTCCTCCTACTCACACCACCAAAAGAGCCACCATGCACCTAGTCCTCAATACCAGTAATGGAGACCAAGCTATCAGATATCTCAAAGGTTGTACATCTTATCTGCGTAGTCAGAAATTCCAGTCATTTCTGAGAAGCTGCAACATTGATACAAACACATATTTAAAACATTCTCAGAAAAATAAAGGGCATTTTTCTCCTGGTGCCTACAACAGTGCAGCAAATGTAACTCTGTGTCCCTTGCTCAGTCCCCCTCCCCACTTTGGTTTTCTGCAAGGCAATATGATCATTCTTTTCTCATTTTGTGACATTAAGATTATTTTCACTTTCTCTCCTAAGTAGATGCCTTGGGCAAAATAAAGGGCTTATAATTATAAGAGTATACTACAGAAGAAAGTCCATTCAGTGAATTTATTATGAATATTTTCAGGCTGAAATCACACTTGCAGTTAAGAAAGCACCTTGTGCTAGCACTAGCTCAGTATCATTGTCAGTTATAAGTTGGTAAGAAGAAGAATTGTCTCCTCACCAACACAGAGCTGAGAACTAAAACTTGTCAGTCTAGCTCTCAGGTCAATCAAAATTTCTGGTCTGATTCTTTTTGTAGTATATGTCTAGAGATCTTTTAAAAGAATCGATCTCAATAATCACTAAAACTTATGCTTTTCACTTGAATTACCAACGGAGTTAAACTAGACTATCTTCTCCCTTTTAATAGGACAATTTCTCTATCTGCACACCCCAATTTAACCTTCAGAAAGCTATTGACTTATGAGGTCCTCTGAAGGAAAGCATTAGGTTTGTTTCCCTCCCAAAATGATAAAACATGAAACATCTTATGAAGAAACTGAAGCTTGGCCTGCATCCAGTCTTCATATGACAATACAGGAACAGAGTTAACTGGTTTTTAATTTATGTGGTTCCCCAAGTATGAGAGTGCCTACTCAATCCATGCCTAGAAATGCAGACAGAAGAGGATAATTACTGCCACCCTGCTCATGAGGAGGGGGTAGATTAGGAAGAAAGTGTTTGACATTGAACTAAACTGCATTAAAGTGTATCAGCAAACTCTCTGCCACAGGCCTTCTACTCAAACCCATTTGGATTATCCAAACCCCTGCCCAACAGAAGCAGAGCAGAACAATTCACTCGTATGAGTAAACTATGTATTTTATTCATCATGGTACCAAAATACAAGAATTCAGGGATATCAGCCATTTGTGTCTCTAAAGATGAGGTGACCTGAGATATAGATTACCCACACATGCTGCTGTCAAAAGCCTGATGTGGCTGACCAAGAAGCCAGTCACCTGAGATGGGTCCACCCCATTGCAGTCTAGCATTGAAATGCTGAATTTGTGGGTTTAGGTTTTTGTTAACTTGTTTCCCTCCTTGAACTGGCCAGTTCCCAAAAAGCATTATTTTTGTGTGAGCAGGCAAAAACTTGCAGATGGAGTCTGCCCCCGAAGCAGGAAAAGGAGTCAGAACTCTTATAATATATTGTTCTAGCAAGTGAGATGCTAACATTAAAAACAGAAGAAAAATGCATAAAGAACAAAAGAAGCTCAAGATTTATTGCCTTCTGATGAAGGGGGAAATCCCACATGATTGGGGCGGGCAGTTATGCACATGAGATGAGCCTGAACTACAAAGCAAAACTCCGACTGAACTTGTGCTGTGCTTGGGATAAAACAATCTTTCAGTAGCAAAGTTGTAACACAGAAAAATCTCAAGACTGACATGGAATGATCAATATCCTATGGAATGAAACCTCAGAAGAATCAAGTATTTTAAAGCAGAGCAGAAAGATTAAGATGAATTCTCTCTCTTTTTTTTTTTTTTTTTTTTTTTTCCCCTGGGCCTTTAAGCTGAGCTAGGAGGTTCCTGAACATCCTTAATACATAGAGCTCCCAATGAATTACTGACACTTTTTCCACAACATACTTTGGAAATAAACACAATGAAGTCAGATCTCTGCAGCTCTGAGCCCACCCTGATTTTATGCAAGTTCTAACTCTAGCAATGTGACATCAAACATAAGGTAGCTCCAATTCCCCCCTCCCTTTCTCCTGCAGAGTTCCTCCCTTCTTTTCCTCCCTCCTGCAATATAAGGCTATTCCCACACTCTGCAAAGGAGCCTGCCCACTGTCACCAGCTCTAAGGGAGCAGAACAGCAGAACCCAAACAGGGGCTCCTGTTGCACCTCCAAGCCAGGGTCAGACCAGTATCTCCCAGAACAGCAGCATCGGATGATCCTAATAATTTGGGATTTGCACCTGGAAGCAGTATTACAGAAGTACTCCAGCATCAAAATACCTGCTAGGATCATCATAGTTACATAGATGACATTTTTCTGGAAAAACACTTGGATACCCAAAGGTAGCTAAACCTGTACCATACTAATTTATTTTCAGTGTAGATTGAGAATTTGGGGGAGGAACTTAACAAAATAAGCTTTCTTTGGTAGAAAGAGAAAAGAATCTTAGAAGAGATTACAATTCATTAAGAACATAAACATGTTGCCATGTATTCTGGTTTGGACAAGATGAACTATGAGATCACAAAACATGTTACTAATCTGAATTTCATCTCCAGCAGTGGCTTCAAACATCATACTACACATTTTCATGCCAAATAATCCCATTTATCACTAATGGATATCTTGCTCCTGATACCATCTTTCCACCAGATGTCACACTTCCCCTTTACCTGGTAACTCTAAACCTCTCAATATAACCCTGTACACAGATGCATTTGTTCTTTTGCTGACCATTTCCAGACTCTATCTTTAAATATTAGCCCTTCTATTTGATTTTCAGTAGCAACAGTGCATTAAACACCAAAACATATAACTTGTGCAGCTAAGTTCAAGACCTCACTTATATACTGGCAATTATGCTGTCCAAAACAGTAAAAAAACATGCATCGTTCTGTTACGGTCCAAACCCAACACATTTGTATACATCAACAGGTTATTTAAAATTGCAAAAATTCCTTTCCTAATGCCCGTTTTTAAACAGTATCATTCTTCAGGATCTCATTCTTCAGGCCTCTCAACACTCTAGATTAACGAGAAGAAAAAAAATCCATTCATATTGACCACATGGACAAAACAGAAGCATTATTTTCAAACCCAAATGCCTAATTCCCAGCACTAAATAAGTGTTCTATGATACAATTTAACACATGAAAAAATGGGAGGTTCAAATCAGGAATATTTTAAGCATAAGAGCAAAGTTTGGTCCAGCCCTGCCACCTTCAGATGGTTGGATTTACTTTACTGTTTCTAACTGCTGTGTCAGAAGTAGCCTATTAGCATTAGCAATCTTTAGAGTCTGCAGCCACCCTCCTGTTTTAATAAATGCAGTTTTAATGTATTATTCTAGAAAATAATCCATGGAAGGCTACAATGTTGAAGATAGCATTACCGCAGCTTCAGAGTATGCTATCACACTAGTCTGCAATGGTTTCGTTTATAGATTTATACAATTCCTTTCCTGTCCTTTGACAATGACCTATTTTTAGACACACATCACACTGAGTGGGTATGTCACTTGATAGAATACCATCCTGAAGATTCAAGTCTGTCATAAATAAATATGTAAGACAAACTGGTACATACAAGTTGCCTCTGAGACCTGCTTTCAAGTCCATTCCAGAATGCAGTGAATGAAAATCATTTCAAATGAATGTCTGCTGGTCTCTGCCATGTTTCTTCTCTGAGAATTGCACATCACAACATAGTCAAGCATTTCCAAACAGACAGCTCTAAGAAAGGACAGAGGAAGACAGAAAGGAAACCTTCCACTAACCAGGTGCAGCCCTTTCCCAGCTCTTCCCATTGCCGCCTCTTAGTGGGGAAGGTCCCTACTGAGACTCAGCTGCTACATCTATTCTGCAGAAGGGAAAACTACTTAAATAGAAAAACAAATAAACAATAGCAAGACAAGTCACAATAAGTATTATTCTGAGGAGACAGCAGTTGGGTTTTGGGGGTTTTGTTGTTTTTATTTTTGTTGGTTTTTAACTCCACCTAGGAAATATTGCCTAGCAACAATGGGAGAACCCTTCTAACAAAATGAATCATGCAGGTATTGGCTGTTTATTCCCATGAAGGGCTGTGTTTCCACCCTGTCAAATGACATCAAGGCCATGTTGCCAGAGGCATTGGGAGTTTTGACCTCTAAAAGGCAATTTTCTCACTGTCTGCTCAGAATTGTAACATTTTTCATATTGAAGGCTTTTATATCATATCTCGTAGGTTTCAGATTATAAATAACGTACTAAAATTCTTCAACACCACAAAGCACAGCTATTATCTCTACCTATTAACACTGTAAACATTAAGTATCACAAAGTTAGCACTCTATTAGCATAACTATCAGGCACCAACAGAAAAAAAAAAAAAAGGAAGCAAACCACATTAAATTGCATGACCAAGTTTAATGGAATGAACAGAGGCCAGAACTTGGTTCATAAAAGTTCTGAATTTCAGAAAGAAAGTATCTACTATATCACCAGATTCCCATGCAAGATTAACTTAGTGTTTCCTTGCCCAAGTAAGTCCTCCCTTAATTTCTTAATGGAGCTATTACAAAGAAGAGTTTTAAGTTCCAGGCTGGACTAAAAGCATGTAAACAGAAAAACTAAGACCTATTATTTGCATAGAATGCAGAAGTATCAGTCTCACCAATAAATGGGCATGTGCAGCTTGTGTGTCCCCGCCCAAATTAATTCTTATTAAAGGCTTCCTATATTTTAATTGCAGCAGCTCTACTAAAAGCAGTGTGAGCCAGTTAGCTTTGGTCCTAAAATTACTGCTTTCTCAGTTGCTCTGCAAAGGGTGAAATGCAGCTTGTGACAACTAAATTTATCCAACAAACACAGTTAACTACAGCCTCGTACACCAATATTATGGTTTTCAAGTAAGGAGACAATGAGGAGTCCCACAACAGTACAAGCCTGCTCTGCTAACTGCACTGTTCAATACCATCAGGGGGTTTGTTTACCTGCTTTTGCCCACCTTAGAATAGTCATCAAATCTTTAAGAGAATCAGCATTTGCAAGTCATGGAAGGGGAAGCAAGTTGTCCCTGAGAACACCAGCATTTTCACAAAATTATTCTGTCTTGGGGATGGTTGTTGATCAAAAACTCACCACGATCCAGCAGTGAGTGCTCACAGCCCACAAAGCCAAGGGAATTGTGAGCTGCGCCCACAGCAGCATGGCCAGGAGGTCAAAGGAGGGGATTCTCCCACCCTGCTCTGCTCTTGTGAGACCCCATGGCAGTGCTGCATCCAGTTCTGGTGTTCCCAGCGCAAGAAGGACACAGAACTGTTGCAGCAAGTCCAGAGGCTGGGGCATATCCCCTATGAAGACAAGTTGAGAAAGCTGGGGCTGTTCAACCCAAAGAGAAGGTTCTTCTGTGGAGACCTCATGGCACCTTCCAGGGTCTGAAGGGGCTACAGGAAGGACAATTCCTCAGGAGCTGCAGTGATAGGACAGGATAGTTACAGATAGACTGCATATTAGGAAGAACTTTTCGGTGTGAGGCTGGTGAGTCACTGGAACAGGCTGCAGATTCCCCATCCCTGGAAGCATCCAAGGCCAGGTACAAGGCCTTGAGTAACCTGGTCTAGTGGAAGGTGTCCTGCCCATGGCAGGCTGTTGGGACCAGGTGATATTTAAGGTTCCAATCCCATAACACTGTGTAATTCTGCAATTCTCTCAAGTTTTTTTCACAAAACTATTCTATACAGCTTACAGAAATCAAAGCTCTTCATACCAAAACAAGTACTTCTGGTGCATTCTTCAGACTGAAGATTTTAGACTACACAAGTAGATGGTCAAGAAATTAAAATCCTAGGACTTCAAATCAACTTCCACAATCACAAATAATCTGCAAAATAATGAGGTGTGAAATGAGGTAGAAGCACTCTTAGTGGGCTGGGTTTTATAAACAATCAGTTACCATTCTCAAAATAATGGAAAGTAATATTGAATGATTAAGTAATAATTTTCCTGAAAAATGTTCAAGAAAGACCATGCTTTGCTTCCAAAGATAAGCTACATATTAGCAACCTTTCCCAGATATCTGTACTTTGGAACAGACATTTTTGCTGTGTTCCTCAACAACGTGATTTTTTTTTTCTAATTTATTGAAGTATAAAGGCTCAAAACAAATAATTGGCTAGGATCTTTTTATATAAAAACAAAATATTAAAGTGCTTATTCTCCGATGAATTTAATCACAATATTTTCTAAGAACTGACTCCTATACTGTGTGTTTTCCACCCCAGAAATGCAGTATAGCTCTAATCAACCACCTTACTACTGTGTTATTTTCTATAGGTCAGAAAGAAACAGTAACACAATTTCTGTTTCAAACACTTTACTTAAACACCTATTTCTGGGAAGCTAAGTGTCTGCAGTGTTGGCACCTTATTCCTTGGAGAAAAAAAAATAAAATAAAATTTAAAAAAAAAAAATCCCAAGAGTTGAGACAAACTTACCATGCTTTGCAATGCAGTGTGAAACTCCAGAGCTTATGCGTTGCTCTATGACTAGATTAACTCACCCATACTGAATCTAGCTTCTTTCAATTTGGCTTGTTGAGAGAGACATTCTTCCTTATTATCAGTCTCAAAAAGAAATTAACTCCAAAATAACCACATACAAATACAGACTTGTATATAGAAATCAGGTATTTTTCAAGTTTTTGCTTGAACCAACCTCCTTACTATAAGCAAATCAGACACATCCTCACTACAAGTATTTATTTAAGGGTTGATACTGAGTTTATAAAAAGAATATGGCCAAAGAGAACACATATTAGACAATTCCATATGTTCCTGAAAAAAAAAAAAACCAAACCCAGGAGTGGAGAGGGGGAAGCTTATAAAATAAAACCAGAATCTAAGACATATCATCATTTCTCCTGAGGACTCATGATACAACTTTATCCCAGCACAAATCTACCTGGAGGTGTAAGTGTGCTCCAAACTCCAGCTCTAGAACCGAGTGCCCTTGGAGGAGCGGTGAATTCAGAGTGCCCTTGGAAGAACAGGCAGCCCAGATCCGAGCCAGGCCGGCAGCAGGACAGTGCCCAGGGCCTGGAGGGGCTGTGCTGCCGACACGGGCACAGCCGGCTCTGTCCCACCTCCCACACAACGCGTACGGCTGACAGCACAGCCTTGGAAACACACGAGGAAGAGCAGGGAAAAGAGCTCTGCAGGAAATTAGCGAAACTACCGCTGGAACTGCATAAATATCGGGTATTTCTTCTGTGGCACAGCCACAACAGCAGAGTTAACTGCAACACAGGACCTAGGCGGATTTATAAGTAAATTTTAATTAACTGAACCCTAGAATATACCTTTGTTGCGACAATACTCCTGAGAGCCCGGTAACACAGATTAGGCTACCACACAGGCATTAATTAGAAACAACAGCACTCGGTGTCTCTCGGAGGGCCGCGCTCCCCGGCACATCCCACGGCCCGTGCCGCTCCCACCGGGAGCTGCGGGGAGCCGGGGTGGCCCTGCGGCCCCGGGCACCGCTGCCCGCGGCGGTCTCAGGCCGACAGAGCCGCGGGCCCCTCTGCGCTGCCACAGCAGCCTTGGGCCCTGCAAGGCGCTGGACCCCCACCCAGAGAGTCCCGCTCCGCCCCCGGGGCTGCTCGGCAGTGCCGGCCCCCACAGGGACCCCGCAGCGCCGGGCGCATCCCTCAGCCCGGGCCGCCGCTCCCCTCCAACCCCCTCAGCCCCTGGGCAGCCGCCCGTCTGCGGGGCAGCGGCGGGAGCGGGGCTGAGGCGGGAGCGGGGCTGAGGGGAGGCTCAGGCGGGAGCGGGGCTGAGGCGGGAGCGGGGCTGAGGCGGGAGCGGGGCTGAGGGGAGGCTCAGGCGGGAGCGGGGCTGAGGCGGGAGCGGGGCTGAGGGGAGGCTCAGGCGGGAGCGGGGCTGAGGCGGGAGCGGGGCTGAGGGGAGGCTCAGGCGGCGGCGGGGACTCGGCGGCTGCCCCGGGCCCGAGTGCGCTCCCGCACCCCGCCAGGCCCTGCGGGCTCTCCCCGCGGCCGCCCTGGGGCCAGAATGGCGACATGGGGACAGCCGGCCCCCGCTCGCCCCCCGCCAGTCTGAGCAAAGCCCCGACCTCGGCGATACAAACGGGGGACCACAGCTCCTGTCCTGAATTATTCACGATCTCACCAGTGGATATGGGGAGAAAAAACCCACAAAAAAAAAAAAAAAAAAAAAATATATATATATATATATATATAAAAACTATTTTTCAGATTGCTTCAAAATTCAAATTAATTAAGATTAATTAAAAATTAAATCAAAAATAAAAAGCTCCAAAAATGATTTTTTATTTCACTTACATCTTTAATGTAGAAGTAACTCCAGTGGGGTTGGTATTTTTAGTTTCATGCAGCATAACAGGAGAGATGGGGACTTGCTATTCTACTGTGGCAGAGCTGCTGAGCAGGGAACAATCAGACAGGGGCCTTCACCTGGGGAAACAACAGGCAAAGCTGTAGGGATGAAGAGGGAACACAGGAGCAAGACTATGGCTGAGATGTCCTCCAAAAGTGGCCTCCTTTCCCTTCCTCTAAGCCATTCCAGGTTCCTACTGGATCCACCAAACATGAAGAGAAAAGGGGAGAGGAAAAGTCTTCCCTGCCTCTGCCATTGCTGACCCCAGGAAAGCCACAGCCACCCACCCTGCTCTACCATTCCCCAGATGCAAGAAAGAACCTTAATCCTCTTGGAAGAGCTGCCCTTTTCACAGGCAAAACATGTGCCCTCGCATCCCTGCCATTCTGGGAATATGAATGTAGATGCTCATGAAAGCAAGTCCACAGAGGCAAGAGTCTGCGTTTGAATTTCAGGCCTGTGACTGAAGAGAGAAACTCTAAAAACAGCAAATGAGAAGGAATATGGGATTCTGCACAGACCCAAGTGTAATTTTTACTTGCATCCTTTATCATTTAATCAGAGCTGATGACACAACACTTGCAAGCAATTGTGTGGTCAGTGTGTGGAGTCCAGATGAGAAATGGGCTCCAGTGTGTTGGATACATAAAAGAAAAGTATCACTGCTCCAAAAATTACCAGTGTCATCTGAAATAAGAGGCAAGAATTGAACAGTAACACAGCAAGGGGAGGAAACTGGAGGGTCTTGACAACATAGATGAGATTACTTGTCCTTGGACATCTTCATGGCCCTGCTGAATGAAGATCATTTCCACCTGTTCAGTTCATTTACCTTTTTACTATTAAGTCACCAGTTCCTCAAAGGAAAGGTAGTTCCTAGCCAGGAGTTTCCTTGATTATGTCATATCTCGAGAATATCTTGTGAGGAACAGGAGGTGGTCTGGAAAACTAACTCCAAGATGCAAAAGCAGCATCTTTGAGCAAGCAGCAGAGCAGCCAAGGCTGACCTCCTCTTAGGTTTAACACAGTGTATTCAGAAATGAGGGACTGTTTCACACAAGGACTTTTCAAATGCCTTTATTCACCAAAGAATATCACATCTGAAAATATAAGTGCACCTTTTTCCCAAGAGGATATCCTGACAACAGAAAGCTTAACAGAATAGCATTCAAAATACTAAATGTGCAGAACAACCCTTTGCATAAAGCAGAGTTAGCATGATGTTCCAAAAATTAACGAAACAGAACATGTAATTGCTGCTACAAACCACTTCAAGAAGGCTACTATGCTGGGGCTAGTAGTATCAAATCATTTTTATTTCAAATTGTATTGGATTCATCTGTTTACAGATTTCTTCTACAAGTTCTACATCTCAGAGGCTAATTGCAAACTAAAAGTTGGATATAAAAATACAAATTAATTCCTTCAATAAGCGTTCAAAGCGAAGACTGGAAAAATCTGTAACATTGTAATAAAACACTTGAACTAAAGTTTTAAAAAGGGTTTAACAAAGACTTTATTACTCTCTTCTCTGTGCACCATTCAATATGCACTTCAAGATGAGAAATAAGCCTCTTATTTAAGGGGAGGAATGATTCTTCTTGATTATTCCAACAAGCATTCTGTTCTTTTTCTGAGAAGAAATCCGTGACAGAAATGTGGAACAATACAATGTTTACAAAGTCAAGAGTGCAAATCCATGGAAAATGAACATGTATATGCATCCTCAAAGACACAGGTTAGAACAGATAAGTATAATTTCTACTACTTGGCAATACTGTTTCTGTATCAGTTGCTTTAGGGATGCTTGTTTTATTAACTTTACATACTTGCATGACATCTGCTGTGACACCATAAATATAAAATATTCTACAGAGTGAGGACGCTGAAATTTTACTCTCACAGAATACCCACCTCTGCTTCTTCAACCAAACACAGCGTTAAAGTAAAGAAGGATATCCCTCTGTGTCTGTCTGAAAGGATGCCAGACAGGGAAAATGGAAAGCTCTGACTAGCTGCATATCTGAAATCAGTGAAGCAAAGGAGAAGAGACCATCAGGGAGACTGCTAAGGTCCCTGATTCTCAGGCCCAGTGTAAATTAGAGCCCAGCTGGCAGTGGTACTCGGGAGACCATACGCTAGCCGAGGCTGGCTGGAGCACAGCATGTTTCAACCATATGTCTGACATACTGCCTCCTTTCCAAGGGTCTCTGGCATAGCAGGGTTTGGATAGGCTCTCGCTCAGCTGGCCAGGTTCAGAGCTCTCCTCTTCTTTGTGCTGAAACAATGGCAGCTCTGCTGCAGCCCGGCTCTCCCTCGGCAGCCCAGGCAGAGCAGCACAAGCGCGCATCAGCCCCGTGCGAGGGGCACGCTCGGTGCTGGAAACGCTCCAGCTGAGCCCGCCTGCGTCACAGGTGGGCAGGGAGAACCACCGGGGGTCAGCGCGCAGAAATTATCGGCCACAACGCTGCTACAGCTCCCTTTTCCTACTGTTAGCAGTAACGAGTTTTGTTCTGTATTGTGTCTCCCTCTGCAAGATCACCGCGGTCCCACAAATTCCAATTCACTAATCATTTTATCCAAGAGATGAACATCACTACCTCAAAATATTCTTTCAGTTTTCTCCTTTCAATTCTGCTATCTGTTTCTGTTATTTAGACATTTTTCAAAATAAAGGTGTGCTTAATTCCATTTCTGTGTGCTGTTACGCTCAGATTCTGGAAGAATTAGCTCCATTTTCTCTTTCTGCCATTTTCATGTCATTGTCGTGATATTTTACTGAGCTGCTGCTCTCTCAGGTTCTGCCCTGCCAGGCATGATCCAAACCCCTTTGGTATGGCATTTGCCAAAGAAAAAGCATGCTGAAATGTTGCTACATAAACAAGCAATGCTCCTATGATTCTAGAGGTGCCCGTGCCCAAAGATCCTAAAAAGTGTAAATGATTTGTTATAAAAGGGCCATCATAGCTCTTTTCTTCATTCTCTATATTCTGTTAAGTGATTTTGTTTTGCAGTTTAACATATTCCAGACCTTTGCTGGCAGAAGCAATGCGTATAACCTCCCTTAGAAGTATATTCAGTTGGGAGCTGCCTGGCTACACAGGATTTTATACATCGTTCAGCTAAGTCAGCGATCCATATGCAAAAATCAAGCGCTCAGGGACACCATGTGGATTTGTGACATTCTTCAGAGTACATTGTGTCTCTAATAAACCAATGAATGGATTAAACTCAGCCATAAAAATATTTTCTCCTCTCTGTGACATATGGATAAGCTTTATTTAATACATAGCTAAAAACTAACACCACATACGTTACTTAAACAGGTTAAAAAACACTCCTCAGTTTTATAACCTGTTTAAGAAGAGGAGGCAGATCACTTAGCAAAATGTGTGAAAATTGAAACACCATGTTGAACATTAGCATGGGACATTTTGGTTATGAAAATTTCATTTTGGGAAGCTATCTTTGGCTTATGACAGCTGGAAACAGAAGAGACAAACCTTTCCTATACTGTATTTCCTGACAAACTATTTCATCTTGGCATTCCAGTACAGATTATTTCTTTGTATCATGCTGTTGTCACGAGTTAGGCACTGGATAATGGACAGTTTTAAAAACAGTCCATCTGTATTTAGTCAATAAAGTAATGGTTTGTAAACTTACTCAGCAGCAAGCTGTTTCTTGAAAAGAATAGAAGAGCATTCAAGGGAAAAGACTGACAAGACTTGGTTATTTCCTAATGATCAGATTTTGTTCTTTGCATGGTCATGCTTACTGCTCTCAGGAAACCCCTCATCTGTCTACAAATGACAAATAATTATTTGATTTAATTAGCAAACCCTGGGTCAAGTTCCTGTTCCAGAATGACTGGCACTGGAACTGGCTTGAAAACTTGCTTCAACTGGGAGATGTCCATTCTTTTTATTATTCCTTACATGTCAACTGACCGTAGCAAGTACTGAGATTTCAAGATGCTTAATATTCTCATGTTCCTCACAAAACCAAACCTTTCTGGAGGCTCAACACATACATAACATCAGCTTACCACAGCTTCTGCTTCTCTCTCACTTCCAGTGACAGAAGTAGTGGTGGCAGTCAGAGCACCCACAGCCACCAACCTCTGTGTTCTGATGTGTTTGTCCCCAGTGCCTCTGCAGTCCAGGAGACAGAGCCACACCCAGTCACAGCTGTGAAAACCCAATGACAGCAGCAGTCATGTAGCCTTTGCTGACTCAGCGTCCACCCAGTGTCCAACAACTACTTTTGAAATCCAAATTATTTACTCAAATCTTCTCTTCCAAGATAAAAGTCCATCTAAGCTACAGCGGTGTCTTAACTGTGACTGGAGGAGCATTAATCTACATATAGACATTGATTCCTTTGTTTAAAGGAACAATCCCTTAATTCTCATTTATCTGCTTTAAACATTTAATGAAATGATCCATTTTCTCCCTTACTCCCTGCTTTATCTTAAAATGCCTGGTAGAACATGGTGAGTTTCAGCGAGGACCAGGCACTCCACAATTTTCTCCCTGTACTTGTTGTAGTTGCTGGAAATGTTGCTATCATCACCAGAACGCCTCAAGTTAAGTTATGTAACATAACACTTGCTAAAGCCAGGTTTAAACCTCAGGATAAAACCCATAATGTAAGGAAAAGAGTAAGGACTAGGACAGGATGAGGTATACTACCACAAAGTCATACAGGGCCTTCAAGAAGAACACCAACTGGAAGTTGTCCTGCTCTAATTCAGAGAGCATGGTGCAGAAGAGGTTGATGTTGTTTGTCAATTTATGATACTTTCTTTACCATGTCTCAAAATATATTTAGATCCTCTTTTTTGATAGGAAACTTATATTCCTTCAAATCAGCATATTTTCCTGATCTAGTAATATTCTGTCCTGTAACAAACACACAATTAATTTTTTTTTTTTTTTTTTTTTTTTTTTTTTTGTGGGGGAGGAAGAAAATGAGCTGGATTTCCTTATGGGCATCTCTTTCACACTGTCTTAGATGTATCGATAAATATTTTAACCCATTTATTAAAAAAAAGAAAGTAAACTATGGAATAATAGTTATACAGAATAGTTATATCCAATTCCACTTTTAAGCATCTGCAGAGAATACAAAGAACTGTTGGTAAGAAAAAAATCCAAAGTATGTATTTTGAAGTACTTAGAATTGTAATAAACATGCTGGGCATTTGGTTAAGAACTTTTAAGCACCTATGATAAATTGCATTTAAAAGCTTAATATTAATATACATATAAAAACTTAATTTTTTAAGTCTAATATCCTGCAACTGAGCTCAGGAATCTTCTGCTACAAATTTTGTATTGCGTGATAGGAAGGATAAAAAAATTGTTGAGAAAATAAGTTATATTCAGTTCTAAGAGTATTTCTTCTTTTTTGTTCACTACATACTATTTAATATTTTCCTTTTGTAGACTTCTTGATAGTTGAGCTTTAAGTGAAACTCTGAAAAGCAACGTTAGGATTCAAAATACAGTGGAAGATTTTATTTTCAGGGTCACAAGTAGCATAGTGAGATTTCTCTCTTAAACAATGACACTTAGTATCTCTGTAGTTCTATGAATACTTTTGAAGTGTCATATTAAAACCAATCTCTTGGCCTTCAGGCAAAGAGAAGCAATTAGTCTTGGAGTTGTGAATAAATAAAAATCCATTTATATACCCGTCCTTGACACGTACCTTGCAAATCTTAGAAACTTCATCTAGTGGGAAAAGAAATGTTAAATCATGAACACCAATACTAATCACAACGCAATGTTGCTTCCTAAAACTGTTTAGTTTATATCAATCTTTTAAGTATTGATTCATATGTATATATTCATACATATTGAGAGAAAACAACAGAAAGGCACTCACACACTTGAGTGAGAAGAAAGAAATGAGAGCGTGCATACTGAGCTGTAACGCGTACCTTTATTACCCTCAACATTAACAGAGGCAAGAAAAAACACAAAGCTCTCAAGTACATTGTCCTTTTCTCAGATACAGTAAAAACAATCCCGCACAAGTTACGTACCATGCGCAGGCTTTTTTCATCCCAAGTGCTACTGTGTCTTTGCTTTGATCTACAAGCAAACAAACAAACCGAATCTTTATTATCCGCGCATCCCATTTCCATGCAGCACAATTAAATAGTGCCTGTCACAGATGTGTTGGGATGACTCAGATCACAATTGCTACTTTTTGTACGAGTGCAGTATTTTTAGGTCTTCTCTCTCCTTTGTAGCGTGCCTCAGTGCAGAAGTATCCTATTTTTATGCTGCTCTGATTGCTGTGAAAGATTCTCATATTTATATTTCACTAAGCAGTCAGTAATTCACAACGGAAGTAAAAATTACGATGCCAAATCATTCCAAATCGTCTGCCTGCACCCCTACAAAAAAAAGCTGAGTGAAACTCGGGCTGTGCGGCAGGTCACCGTCTCAGTGGAGCTTGTCCTTCCCGTATCCACTTGTTGACCAGAGCGCTGAGGAAATGAGAGTACTTAGGCTACAGCCTTGTGCAACCATCAGGTGAGGCAGCTGGCTGGGGACACGCTTGTGTTCGGAGGTTATTTTAGAATAAAATCTACCCCTTGGTGCCCTGCTCACAGAGGGAGAGAGTCCCAGCCTAGAGGTCAGAGGTGGGACAGTGACCCCCACGAAGGATCACACCTGGGCTGATAGGATGGTCAAGGAAAACAAATTTTAGTCTGTTCTGGATGCAAATCTCTCTGCTGACCTAGTTCTCATTCTCCTTTTCATTTCAGAAGCTCAGCTAAAAATCCATAAATTAAGGAAATTAACTGATGGAGCCTCCGGCATCTTTGTAAGCTATTTAAATCTTTAAATTTACAACATCTTCTGCATATATCAAGTAATTGAACTAACTGCAGGGATGTAACTTTAATGAGAAAATTTCCCTCTTCTCCTGTAGTTTGTACTCTAGAAAGAAAAAAAAAAAAAAAAAAAAAAACGCTTCCCCTTACGGAGGAAAAGTTTTCTGTTTTAATATCCCGTCACGAAAGAAAGAAAGAAAGAAAACTTTAACATACTGACCCCCCACCCCCCCATACCCCCCCCCACCCCGCCCATACCCCCCCTCCCCCACCCACCCCCCCCCCCCACCCCCCCCGCAACCATCTTCCAGTTTAGGTTTTGGTCTGCACTGCACCGCGCCCCGGAAGTTGCTACTCGGGCCGGCGGCCCCGCGGGATGCGGGACGGGCGCCGCACGGCCATCAGGCCCCGGACCCTATATCGGGGGCGCGCAGCGTTTGCGTAACGGCCGCGCCCCCCCGCCACCCCGCACACACGGCCGCGCCGCTCTAGTGGTGCGCTTGCAAAAAGCCCCGCCGATGTGCCGCGGCCCGCCGGCGCCGACGAGGCCACCGTTCCGCGGGCGCGGAGGGCGCGAGCCCGGCCACGGAGAGGCGCCGGGGCCGCCCGCAGGTGTGCGGGGCAAGGGCCGGCCGCCAAAAAACTTCCGTGGGGACCCGCGCGAGAGCCGGGGAGCGCGTTTCCCCCGCGGAAGGCCGCGCAGAAGAAAGGAAAGAGAACGAAGAATGAAGAAGAGGAAAAAAGCAACAAGCATGGCACCGGCGGACCCGCGCCTCTGGAATGAAAGTGTGTGAGGGCAGGGATATTTGCCCTTTTTTTTTTTTTTTTTTTTTTTGTTCCTCCCCTCCCTTTACACGGGCGCGGAGGGGGGGTTCCCTGCCCGGCTTTCCCCCCGACCCCTTCCCACGGTAGTGGGCCACGCGCGCCCTGCACGCGCCCCCGCGGAGCCGCCCGCGGAGCCCCGCGCCATCGCGCCGCGCGCGCTCTAATTGAAATGGCCGCGCTTTTGGCCGGGGGCCGGGGCTGCCAGGGCGTCACGCAAATAGCACAATGCACTTGTCGACGTAGACGTCCATATGGTCTTTAATATGGCCTACAGGAAATTGGCGCCAGTTTTACAATGCGAGACATTAGCAATAAAGGGGTGATGAAAAGGGAGGGGAGGAGGCAGCGGGGGGGGGGGTCAGGCAGGATGGATGGCATGGGAATTATTGCAGCCCCCCTCGCCCCGACAAAGGCCCCCGTCCGCACCTCGGGCGGGCTGGGGGTGCTGCTGCAGGGAAGGGCGGGCGGGGGGGGGGAGCGGGGTGGTCGGGGATATTTTTATAAAAATTATTTTATTTTTACTTCATCTACTTTATCAAACAAGGTGCAGAGTGCGGTGCCTACCATACATTGTAACGAGAGTCAACGAAGATGGAGACACACCGTTGACACCTTTCTGTAGTTACTTATTTGGGAGCTGTGAAATAATCTTACTGCACTAGTCACGCCGCACAAGCCCTGCGGGAAATATACATCAGACCAAATGACAATGATTTAAAATCAGATTTTTTTCCCCACCCTTCCCACCCCAACTCTTTTCATCCTGTACATCTTTAGTCATTCTCAGTAAGTCTCGCCCTTCTTGAGAGAGGACGTGACAGTGTCCCCTGATCCTACCCAAAACTACCGACGAACCGGTTATCCCCGGCAGGGCACCGGTCGGGCCGGGCCCTTGGCGCTGCGGTGGCTCATGCGCCGCGCGTTTAGAGAGGGGGCTCACCACCGCCCCGGCCGCGCAGTGCGGAGGGAGCTTCTCGCGGGCGGCCGGCGCCCGGGGGCGCGGGCTGGGGGAGCCGGGCCGCCTTCCCAGCCTTATTTCATTTTCAAGGGCTGTATTTTATTTTATAGGGTCAGGGGGGGTGGGGGGATGGGGTGGGCGCGTGGGGCGAAGTAAATCGCAGACCTTCACCACAAAGGAGGGAAAAAATATCCAATTTTCATCGCAAAAATTTTTACAAAGGCTAGGGCACGAGAGCAAAGGGCTGATTTTTTTTGGCTAATTGTAGCTAATCCTCTGCCCTGCAGGCGTTTGCAAAGCCACTGAAGCAAAGGCACAAGGGGCCAAC
>CM031867.1:2190333-2254727 GCA_018697195.1 Certhia americana | reverse complement strand
TTTTTTTTTTTTTTTTTTTTTTTTTTTTTTTTTTTTTTTTTTTGGAAAGTGCTTCTTCAAACTCAGTCGGCTGCCGGCTCCGCGGAGCAGCGGCGGAGGGGTGTTTTTTTAAAGCTACAGGACCCCGTTTGCAGCCGCCTCGCTTTCATAGCGCTGCGTGCGTCTGTGTGTGTCTGTGTGTGTGTGAGCGTGCGTGTGTATGTTTTGTTTTGCTCCGCTCCAGCATGGGCAGCGCCGGCGGAGCCCCGCGGCCCGGGGTGCCCGCGCTCCCACTGCCCCCCCGGCCCCGGCTCTGAAGACGGCCAAGCCCCAGCGCGGCGGAGGCAGCGCGGCTCGCTCTGCGCCTTCGCATGGTACGGGCGGGCTCGGGCGGGAGCGGCGCGGGGTGCGCGGGCCGGGGCGCGGGGGCTGGCGGCGGGGCGGCTCGGCACAAAGGGAAGGCGGGCGACAATGGGGAGCGCCGCGTATGGAAAACACGGGCGGGCTGTGAATGAAACTCTGGCGCCAGTGAGAGTGGAAGGCTTGGTTTGGGGTAGACTTCAAACCACTCTAGGCTATAGTTTGCATTCCTGCTCCTGCATGCGATGTGGCACACTTCTGCAAAATTAATACATTAGCCTGGCTAATGCTCACCACCATTGGCTGCGCGGAAAATGTGCAGGATCGGGGATTCGGGCTTGACTTTTTTTTTCTTGCATTCATCTAAGACATCGCCTTTCTTGTGATGTGGGAATAAGTAAAGGACGCCATGTTGTGCTTTTTTTTTTTTTTTTTTTTTTTCTTTGGTTGAATTTTACCTTTGGGCATACAGCGTGTTCAAAAGAAAAAGGCAAAAGTTGAGTGACCGGGTGCGTTGCTCGCTGGTGATTTCCCTGACCATCAGTAGGGAAAAGCATTTGGGTGACGTGAAACTTGCACTAAATAGACTGGAGACTGCCAGAGAGAGGCGGGTTGCGGGGGGGGGGGGGGGGGGGGGGAGGAGAAAGTCTTTTTTTTTTTTTTTTTTTTCCCCTCCTTTTTTTTTCTTTTTTTTTTTTTTTTTTTTTTTTTTTCGGTTGGGGCAACCAGAGCTCCAGAGGGAGTTCCCCCTTTACCTACCCCACCCACCCCCAAAAGTTTTGGGCACGATCTCCTCTGCCTCTCGGTGCAGTGTTCAGTAAAGCAGCGTGTGGAGGTGTGTGCAAGTGTTTATGGACTTTTAATTTTGGAGCCCCCGAGCCCAGGGTTTGGAGCACCCCCCCCCCGGCCCCGCTTTGTCTCTGGGCTGGCAGCAGGCGTAGGCAAGTTGTGTCGGAGTGGCTCTGGCGGCAGACCCGGGCGGTCGCCGTCCCTGTTTAGCCAGACAAAGGTAATTGCCCGGTCTGTGGCTGTGCCCCTCCGGCAGCGCCGGCCGCAGACGCTGCCCCGGAGTCACGGCAGCGCCGGGGGAACTTCTGGCCCGCAGTGCCGAGGATAGGGCGGTCGGGGGGCTGCAGTGGGTAGGCTTACCCCTAGTGGGTCTGCTGGCACAGAAGGAGGGGCCCTGGGGAGCAAGAGCAGCTTCCCCGAGGCTCCGGGAGCAGCGGCGGTGCCGCGGGGCGCAGCCGGGCCCGGCTCCTGCGGCCCGGCCCGCCCCCAGCCCGGCTCCCCGGCACAGCGGCTTCATGGCAGGTCCGTAAACCTGCCGTTTTCATTTCACGTCTTAAATGTGCATGAAGGAATTAAACTGCACGAGTGAATAATAGCATTAGTTTCAATTAATTTTTATCCTGGCAACAATAAACTTTAGAAACAAAGCGCTTTTACATCCTTAATTAGTCTTGCTTCCCATCTGTAGTATTTTAAGTGCCTGCTCCTTGATTTAACTTTGTCCCTCCTTCAGAGCCGCCTCCTTTTTTATTATTTTCCTTTTTTTTTTTTTCGTTCCCCCTTCCAGACTGCTGCCTGTTTCTTTCCTGCAACCTTTCACCTCCCTTGTCCCTATCTGTCTGCTCTGCTCTGTGCAGTTTATTTCTCCTGTATTTTCCCAACATCAACAGCAGTATTGGTTACCATGGCCCCAAGCTATGTGCAGAGGTGGGAAAGCTTCATCCGCCCAAAACTTCTTACACTTTTGAAGTCTTTCTTTTAGTAGGATCTGAAATGTATCATCTAGAGTGTGTATTAAATGAACAGTATTCCTGAAGGCTTTAGAGCAAGAAAGGCAACACCCTGGAAAATTCTGCAGTCTTTCAGCATTCTCTGCCCTAGGGTTATAGCCCTGGGCACGGAGCTGAATGGAGCTCTTACAACTGCCTTCTGTTTACCTTTTATGGTTAAAATAACAGCTTAGCAAAGAAGCAACTTCATGGAGAAACGATTCAGTGAAATCATCTCAAGCTGTAGCAGCATAGCTAGTTTAATCACCCCTAGAGAGCTGAACAACTGTGAGCACAATGGGACACAAAATCATTTTGTGTGTAAATGAGCATGGCATTGTGATTATTTCACTTTGCATGGGCAAATAGTTTTTACAAGCAGTTAGCTTAGGAAGGCAGAAAAAGATAAGCTGGCTCTGAAAGATCTTGGTGTGTAATGTTTGAAAAACTAAATATTCACATAATTTGGGAATCAGGCTCTATTGATTTTGCCTTCAGCAGGTTCCTGTGTTACTTATTAGAGCAGGGTTATTGCCTGTGCCACTAGTTGGGGTGTTGTATCCTGTTGTAGGCAGCTAAAGAGCAAGGATTATTTTACATGGTTTAATAAATGAAGTTTGTTAGTGTTTCTGCGATATTTACCCTTAAGGTTTTAATTTTCTCATCCATATTAGAAAATATGTGCATAAAGACTTTCACTGGATAAATACATTTAGGATTTTGCTTTGTGCATAAAATAAGTACATTACTCAGTGTGATGAATTTTTGCTGTGTGTTACATTAAGAAGAGGAAGGAGTCATTAGAAATAGGGTTATGGTACCTTAAGAAACAAGGGGTATTTTTTTTTTTTTTTTTTGAGCAATAGTGCCCTTTATATAGTGCTTAGCAGTTGTGCATCTAGATGATATGCTCATACAGAAATGATTGAATTCCACAATTTTAATAAAAATCTAGGATTCATTTTTTAATAGGAATCCTCTTCAGCCACTGTTTTAATTCCCCTTCTCCTCCTCTCCCCCCAAAAGCTAGTGGCACCCTCAATAAGTATGGAAAGCCATAAAAGTTTGAAAACTATTTTAGCTTTCCAGTGATTTTCTATAATTAAGTGTTTTTTCAACACATGCTCTAGCTGAGAAATGCCAAAAGCAGAGGATTGTTCAAAAGGTCCCTCCAGTGAATAGTATAAATTAAATATCTACTGTGTGAGTATGGCCTCCCTGAGAATCTCAGTCTTTACAGATCAAGGAATTTACTGGTATACTAACATTAAACAAAATCCTAAGATAGCAGCAGTGTTTAAATATGCACAAATAGATTCATAGCACTTGATCTTTAGCTATCTGTGCATATTTTAAAATTGATGTCTGTATTTCAAGACAAATGGTTAAATGCAAGACACATTTACAGAGGACTGGAAGTCCTTTGATTTCATTTGGAAATTGTAACAAGGGGTGCAGATGAGCCCTAATTAGACTCTTGTTCCGTGAAACTGCATGAGGTTTTTTTCCAAGGCAGCCCTGTGCCGAGCAAGGTCTGTACCTTTATCATTAGTGATAATGGTTGGGGTCTGAACAAAGACAGGGTTGACATTCAGCCTGGATCTTCTGACCCTTTCATTTAAGTGAAGGAGTAGAGACTGAACATGAGTTTACAGTGCTCTTTGGTAAGGAAAAAAACCAGCAACCTTTGTCTGTGTTGGCAGACTGATTAGTAAACACATTGCTAAAATAGTGTAGGTACTTACATACTAAGTTGTTTTTAAAAGTTAGTTGTTTTATTTATGCTATATGACATATTTACTGAAGGTTGGCCACAACAAGCTCTTGTGGGAAACAAGAAAGCAACATCTTCAGTCATGAAAGGATTCAGTCACTTTCCTTGAAGGTGGTGCTGTAGTGAAAATGTTAATGCCCAATTTCGCATCGGCTGACACAGAAGTCCTAGGACAGAGTTGGCATTTGCTTCGTGTTCAGTGCAGATGTCCATCCAGCCTCTGAAGAGACAAGGATGTGGATTCATAATGGGGTGATGTATTTCTGTGCTGTAGATACAAGAAATTCTTAGGAGCTAAGCGAGATGAAATACAGTAAATGGAGATGTTGTGATGACTTTGGGAAGCTGTTCAGATGTGTTAAGATTTTTCAATCCCTTTCTCTATAGCTTGGAAATTATTTTACAAAGAACGTTGCTAATTTATTGTTCAAGTGGCATAGTTAGGCATTTTGTGCAAAATACTGTTAAGAGAAAGGCAAGACCAACTTTAGATTTCTAAGAAATATTGTCAAAGTACTGTGGGAGAAATAGAAATTCACTTTGCAATGCTGCATGTAAAGTGCTTGTCAGATGCAAGGAAGAGCCTGGGTGCTTGGTAGCATGCTTGAATTACAAAATACCAGCAAAATTAGATTATATTCAGAAATGTCTTCAACTATAATGTTTTGCATATGTTGCTTTCCCCATGAGGGAATGGATGTACATTTTCTTAAACTTTTCTAAAAGGGTTTTTTTTTCTGTTTGACCTGTGTGCCGTCTGCACCGATTGAACTGAAATCAGCTTTTAGACAGTGTTTCATGCAGAATAAGCTGTACTTTTCTTAAGAAGAGAATTGAGGAATTTTCTTTTGCTTGGTTGTCCTGTTCATTTTAAAGACATTTCAGTATTTTTAGCTTTGATTTTGCTGAAAATTTCTGGATTCAATTCGGTAATTTTGCTAATTTTCCGATATTTTTTTGGGCGGGGAATATTAGGTGGATGGTGGAATTTATAATTTCACGTGCTAGATTGTACAGTACTTTCTTGTCCTAATAGCAGGGTCAGTTTATTTACGTTTCTGTTTTCACTGCTTCCAGCCATTAATTGCTTTCAGTTTGAAAGCTTTTTAGTTGTTTAGGTCTAATATTAAGCTTAACTGAAAATTATCCATTTATTTCCCAATTATTGAAAATAAGCCAGAAATTGATCTTAGTTTAGTGAAATTTACTACATGTATAAACTAAATGCCTTAGGTACCGAGGAAGTCACTAATTTAGAGGTGTCTTGTTACTGAGACAAACTTGCAAAAACCCCCTGAATCCCAATTCACAAATTGGTTATTCGTTTGTCAGGGGATATTTCACATCTAACACATAAGCCCACGACCTTTAATTAGAATTTTGCAGTTTGTTTTATGCCCCTTGAGGCTGACACCTTGAAAATTTTTTTCTTGATTTCTTATTGCTAATAAGCATCTTTCTCTTCCCCTCTGGTACTTAGAAGAAAATGATGCAAATACGCTTAATTACAGTGGTGGCAATAATTTGTTAGCTGAATATGTGATCAGGCAGATGCAAAAATGATCTGATTAGATCTGTGATCACACTGGAAAGGAAGGTAACACACTGCTACATTTAAGAGAAACTGTTCTTTTTGCCTCCCCCTTGCAGGAGGGAAGAAGCATGTCCCGTCTGTCTCTAACACGGTCCCCGGTTTCTCCTCTGGCTGCTCAAGGAATTCCTCTCCCAGCTCAACTCACCAAGTCCAACGCTCCCGTGCACATCGATGTAGGAGGACACATGTACACCAGCAGCCTTGCTACCCTGACAAAGTACCCAGACTCCAGGTAAGACCTTGGTGTTGCCAGGCTTGCTGCCTGGTTCTGTTCACTGCATGTACCTGTGAGGAATATTTCAGTGTGAACTACGATTTATTATATATTCACCACTTATGAATAATTCAGTTTCTGATTTATACAGTAACTTCACTGGGGTTCTGCAGAAAAAAAAGCCTGTACAATTTATATATTATTTAGAGAGTCTATTCATTTTCTCTCTCAACATCTTCTGCGCTCTGCTGATACGTTTGAAGCACCTGTTGGTGTGCTGCCCTAGATTATTTCCAACTGTATCAGGAAACTTGTTTCTTTCAGGTTTAGGGGGAAAAATTGTTTTTTTCCTTCCTCAAGGAGAAAGAATGGGTCTGCTACTGTGGGACTAATGGATGCTTCTGTTGGCCAGCCAGAATCCTGACCTCCCTGGCAGCTGTGTGCCTCGGCAGTCAGTTCCTTTGGGCAGTGCCTGGCTGACCCACTCTGGCTGCTGCAGCTACAGACTGGACTAAATTCCTCTGTGTTTAAATGTATTGCCTTATGCTGGACAGGCTAGTGACATGTCTGGCAAGATTTCTATAGATCTGGCCAGTGTTATCTCAGGATAGACTCCAGATATGCCAAATTAGGAATAGATGTGGCATGAGATTATATTTGTGTATGACATTATATTTGTGTATGACATCTTTATTGTTTGTCTGGCTGCCAGTCCTGCAGGCTGCTGGGCACCATGAAGGGTGGGGGATCCTGGGCTGTGTGGAAGGCACTGCTCTGTGAGGGGTTAAAGCACATCCATGGGAGCAGGATGTTGAGAGGTGCCCGATTTTGATTTACAGTTATGGTCACTAAACCAATTCAGCTTTTTATTGTTGAGGCTGCTCATGGTCCAGAGGGCGAGTTCCAGAGGCTGAGTGTGAGTGCAGGGCAGGTGTGGCTGTGCTGGGCCAGGGTGCCCAGTGCTCTGTTGGCTCCAAAGCAAGCCAAAGCCCAGATTTTGTCACCAGAGGTTTTCCTACCTACACAGCCAGTATTCCATAAGAGATTTTTTTTTTCCTTTTCTTTTTTGGTATGACCAATGTAAAGAGCTAGTTTCATCTGAAGATTTATCTTTTAAAAGAACTAAGGGGTTTTGCAGATTTGGCAGGTTCCCAAGCAATAAATGACATTTATGGAGGCACCTTGAAATGCCTCTAATATCATAAAGCATATGGCTGGGATTTCATTCCAAGGAAAAGGAGCTGCTGAAATTCTCTATATGGAAAAAAAGCCCAGTTTTTAAAATACCTCTATTTTACGGTCAGACCGAAACAATATGATTTTTTTGCACAGTGTCTGTTTAATAATGTCTTTCTGGTACTACTTTAATCATAGAGAAGAAATCTGTTTAGTGAAGAGAGATTTATAATGGAGAAACATCCAAATGCTTCATAGTATTAAAAAATACAGTGAAGATTCAGCAGTTGTGATAGAGCAAAATATCTGTTTCCACAATTTAAAATATCGCTGCTATTTTTAAAATATGCCCCACATCAAACTTACTTAATAAAAGCTTCAGTTGTGGAAGCTTTGGGAGAATATACATAAATTCACCGATTTTATTTCAAGAGAGTAGAGTACTGAACCAAAATTTTTTTCTGCTTGATAAATAACGGAAGCATATTTCTTCAGGTTTTGAAAGTACAAAACTGACTGGAGCTTACATGCTACCTGAAGTTTTGCTGTGTACTGTCTTTTCGTTTATATTGCTATATTGTCTCATAAAGCTTGAATGCTTTTTCAGCTGCTCAAACTTTCAGTTCTCTCTGAAGTGAGAGCTTCCAGGATGAAACCTGTAGATGACATTATTTTTATAGCACGAGATAACCCTTCACCAGCATCCCAAGTAGGATGTATTGCTCGATACATTATGAAACTGGGTGAAGGCTATATATCTTTATTTATTATCTTATTTTCATTTTTTCTGTATTATTGTTTTTTTAGCAGTGCTGCATAGTAGACTTGGTTGTAAGCCCTCTTTGAGTCTGGCCTGCTCACATTCCTGGTTGAGGCAAAGTACTTGCAGTTATTCCCATGGGGATGGTTGGAGCTCCTGGTGCTGCTTCCCTGCCCTGTTGTGTATCTTCCATATGGCACACACTGGCTTTGCAATGCTCTGGCTGGGAGAGGATTCCTGGGTCTCTCTTGGGGCAGGAGGAAGGAGATGACTCTTCTGAGCAAAACACCTGGAAATAATGCCAGGGCACTGCTGGCTTGTGCTCAGAGGTAACATGTGGCCACGTAGAGCCACGGCCACGCTGATCCACATGCAGAGCTTTCTGCATTGTTTTGGACAGCGTGTTAAACTCTTAGTTTGAGCATGAGTTTAGAAATTCAAGAAATCACGCACATTTGTAGATTGTATTTCAGCAAAAGATATAAGCATATGCTGAAATGCTTTGCTAAGTCTTAGTTGCAGTCACGTAAAATAGTTTGTGCTCGCTGAAAGTGAAAACTGTGGGAATAAACTTCCTTTTTATTTGTTTTACAATTTTCTATTGCTTTCTCTGTGCTCCCAGATCCCAAAGAGCTGTTAGCTTGTCAGCTTTTTTGCATATATTGTACGTGGATTTTTAAGGACTCACGGTTTGTGAGCATGTATATAAACTCAACCCAGGTGTGCATACACAGAAACATCACATGCTGGTACAAAACAGGAAAAAATAAATCACCAAGAAGTGTTTAAACTTCCTCAGTATTTTGAGGAGGTCCAGTCCTACTCAGTCCTGAGCAAACTCAGTTCATGTGGGTTTCAGTGAGAGGGAGGAGCTCCCAGCAGCTGGTAGGTATGAGCAGTTCCTGCCTGTACCTGCTCCGCAGTCACCCCTGTGCTGTGACACAAATGACACCTGACAGCAGGCAGTGTGACACACTCCTGACTGTGAGCTGAGAGCAGTGACTGTGCTCTGCCCACTCGGCTGCCTCTGCCAACTTGTGTGTGTGCTCGGCTCCGATTTGGGGACGAAAAGGACCTGTTGGGGAAATCTCACTCACCTTAGTGAATGGGCTGTTAATGTCAAGCCAGAGGCCAAATCTTGCCTTTCAGAAATCCCGGAGTCGTTTCAGAGCGACTTTGACAAAGTCTTTGATGTTTGTATTAGTGCAGCTGCTGTGATCAGAGCACTTGTCCATTGATTAAATTTGCATAAGTAAAGGGTGTCAGATTAGGCATTAAAGGGGGTAGATGTTCTCTTTCCCGTAAATTTTTATGGCCTACATAAATTCTCTTAAGAGGAGAAAACTTGAGCAGCTGCACAGCTGGTGTGACAAAGGAGAAGAGGGTTAAACAGCCACTGTCAAAGGTGGTTTCTGAGCCGCTCACACTCACCCACTACTCTTGCACACCTTTCCAGTTGGCTTTTTGAATTAAATCACAAACAAGAAAAAAAACCCCGGCCTTTGAGAGGGTGAAAGGCAAGGGAAATGGGAAACATAAAAAGAAATTGTGACCAACAACAGCATAGTGATGGTGGTTTCAGAAATTACATTACAAATAATATTATTTTACATATGCCTACTAGTGGCTACTTTCCATGGATACCCAAAATTGTCATCAAAGTTGACAAACTTTGAAGGTACAAGGAGGTTGATGTTGTCTTATCCAGATCTGAAGCTCAATTTCGGTAGTTTGTTTTCAGCAAATTCTCCTAGTTAAACTCCCAGTTCTTGGAGTTTTGAATTACAGGTTAAAAGAAACCAAGCCTCTCTTGAATTCTAGTGACTCTTACCATCAGCATCTTATTTCTATAATAACTGTCTGAGTACAGAAATTATTCATCTTTGTAGCGTTTGCTCTGGAAATTTCATTCCTGTTTTCACCCAGAGGACCTCTGAAGCAGCCCCTTCACACATTGACACTTGAATGTGGATTTATATGACAGAGTGTAAGGGCTGTGAAACCTCTAGCACATCTACAAAGTGAGTTGCAAATTGTATTTATCCAATGGAGTGAAACAATTTTTACATTTAGAAAACAAACCTGCACCAAAAGTCCAAGCTCCTTACATGCAGTCAGGAATACCCAAAGGCATTGCCAGATCCTCCAGTCTTATTCCCACTGGCAGACATCTCATTAACTTCAAGCGGAAAAGAAGTAGGACCTCCAAATCCCTGCAGACCACAGAAAGCACTATCTTCTTGATTTCACTGGAAATTTTGATACCACTTTGAATTTTTGTTAGAAAGCAGAACAAGATTTTTCATCAGAAGCCTGTCCTTCTCACAGTCCTGAGTAGTGTTTTTACCTCAGAGAATTGCTGTGAGCTGTTCTGCTCTATGAGGTAAACATATTTACCATCCATAGTCAGGTGTGTGAGTGTATATGTGTACCTTCCTTGGATAGTTTGTATTTTGTGTAACCCTCTGTTGATACTTCCATTTGCTGTAAAAGCTCACACTTCCTGTGGCAGTGCTGATGGCCAAGGGGAGCAGGGATGATTCCCTGTAAGCACCGCTGTCCAGCTGGGAACAGGGTGGGTGCACAGAGCCCAGAGAGCCTCCCCAGGGTTTGGGAGCTCTGCTCCAGCCTTTCCCCTTGGGAGGATGGAGCTCCCTGGCCCTGTGGCCCAGGGCAGCTGAGGCAGTGCAGCACAGTGCCCCTGCTGATCTCAGCTCTTGGGCACTGGGCTCTACCACCCCATCTCTGGAGCCTGTGCCCTCCCAAGGAAAACCAGCACGGGTTTTATTTTAGTATTTGTTTCAGGAACTAGTGACCTCTCTACAAGACAGTAGTTTTCCAGGCATATCCCTGCCTCACTTTTCTCTGAACCCATGGACTTTTTTGGTGATTTACAAAGCAGTCCTCTAAAGCATGTGCCTTCTCTGAATGTTTCTTGTCAAAACACATTGTTATTCTTGTGACCCACCCTTAGACGAGCTCTCCTACCAAGTGACCTGATTCTAGCTACTCTCTAGGTATCTCTGGGTTTTAATTCACCTGCCTTTTCCTCCAGCACCTCCGTCTCTCTGGTTGTTGGAGCTCAGTACTGACACCTGAGATCTGCTTCTCCCCCTTCCTCAGCAGCCACACCAGCCTGGACTGAGTTCTGGGGACTTATCTGCTCCAAGTTTGAGGACCCTCTGTTTTCCCTGATGGAACATGATTACTGACCCTGTGCAGCTGGATGCAGTGTTTTCATAGCTCAGACACACCTGCTGAGATCTACAAGACATATTTTCCACATCATCATTTACATGACGGGCTCTGTACTGGGCCCCACTCTGCACTTCTTGGGAGGGAGCAGGGAAATTATTAATTTGGATATATTTAGAATATATAATTGTCCAGATTTAGCAGGGCTGAGAACATCTTGTACATCTTGCTCATGTATTCAGTGTCAGTCTTATAGCAATTTATTTGCTAATTTTCCATCAAATCTGTGTATTATTGAGGTTATTGCCTGAAGACAATGTCCAATTAGCAAATTTTGTCACTTACCCCTTGCTGGCAGTTAGGGTGTAAATCAGTGATTAAACAAGGCCTCTGCTCAAGACAGGTTAAGTGGGGTGAAGGCCAGATATGTTCCTAAGCAGTGAGTGTTGGTGTGGAAGCAGAGCACAGCTGAGGGAAGGATCCCCATCTGGAGCAATGTTGGTTCTCCTGGGACAGCACAGCCTCCTGTCAGCCCCGTGCTGCTGCAGTCCTGCACCACTGCAGTGGCATCCATCCTCACTCAGGTGTCTCCGGGGTCTCTCCGTGCCACTGTCATTCCATGCTGCTCACCCGCCCAGCAGTGTGCAGTGTCCAGTCCCTCTTCAATCCCTCCCTCACCCCCTCACACTCTCTCAGGAACATTGAAGGAGATAGGGGCACATTCTCTGGAAGGCACTGCTGTTCCCACCCAGGTCAGCTGTGGAGTGCCCTGTTTGTGGGGTGACCTGGGCCCTGGCAGTGCCAGCCTGGGAGCTGCCTGTTCCCCAAAGGCAGAGTCAGATCCAGCGCCCTGCACTCCAGCAAAGCCCTACAAAACGTGTCTGCATGTGAGCTGCAGCACAAAGCTCATTAATTTTAATAGCTGTTGTGAACTTAACCCATACACAGACTTTAAAGCAGAGCACCTGAAGAGGCAGGAGCAAGTATTTTCCCTGCACGTTAAGAATGCTCTGAGAGGCAGGTTCTGGGCACGGGCAGGAGCACTGCCACACCAGCGCTGCAGCCAGGGGTGAGCCTGACAGGGCTCCAGGGGCTCTGCTCTCTGTCAGGCAATTGGGTGTATGCTGCAGATGAGAGCAAGTAGAGGAGTCAAAACCCAGAGGTTTTGGTTCTATGCAGTGCTTTTTCTGAATTACCATATGAATTCTTATAGAGATTAACATAGTTTTTGGAGTCATGTCATGCACTTGAGATACAGAGATAAATCTTCTGAGCGTTTCTTATCTGGTCATTGAGCAGATATGTCTCTGGTTTCTAAGGGGACTTTGACGAGCAAAATCCATAAGATAAAAACCCAAAGGAGGACCTTTCCCCTTTTGCATCCTCTGTTTCCCCCCAGTCTCCCTGTGTACTTAGTAAAGCAGGAGTTGGAGCAAGTCTCCCTTTGCCAGTCTGCTTTATCAGGTGGTGTAAGCTGAACCTGTCCATCCCCATCTGCAGAGCCAGTTCATTACAGGTGCTACATGGCCAAGGTCACACAAGTCCTTGCAGCACTTTGGCAAGCTCTAGGAAAGGTGTGAAGTGTTTGTTCCTGCAGGCATTGTGTCCTACAGCCCTGTGTGTTACTGCTTGGACACAACCAGCACAGCTCCCGAGCAGGGGGAGGACTGACCAGAGCTGCTACAGCTTGAGCTGCACCTGTCCCAGGTGCCAGACGAGGAGTACATGGCTTGGTCTCTATAGAAAATAAAAATAAACTGTAATAGGGATGTATTTGCAGCTGGGAATGATGCTGTTAAGTACCCTGTCACTAACTGGATAAAGTCCTGGATGCAGTGTCTGTCAGAGCCCATGGAGCAAG
Source organism: Certhia americana (assembly GCA_018697195.1). NCBI lineage: Eukaryota > Metazoa > Chordata > Aves > Passeriformes > Certhiidae > Certhia > Certhia americana. The sequence continues at coordinate 2,242,036 of CM031867.1, read as the reverse complement.
CACACTGTGACAGCAGATTGCCACGTGTTCCCTCCGTTATTGCACAGCTGGAGCTGGAGCTTTTGGTGGTAAAGGAGAATAATCCCTGTAACCCTAACCCTGCACCCCATTGATTTAGGGAGATGGGAAGAAAGGAATTTAAATGAAAGCTAATTCTCAGACCTGTTTGTGTCCACCTCTCCAGGATCTCCTACTAACTGGCATGTAGGGAGCCACAGCAGAGCTGAGCTGTCTGCTGTGATAAAGGTGTTTACTCCTCCCTGGACTTGATAACCACTGCCTTGCCCAGCACAGCCACAGACTGGGAACTGCGCACAGGCTCTGGAGAGGAAAGCAGAGTTTAGCCTTTGGGAGTGCAAATCTTATTGTAATTGGGTGCTGAGATTGGGTCCTGTGGATGAACGAATTATTTGTGTGTTTCCTTGGAAAAGTTGGAGTGTTCCAGAAAATACTGCCTTGCTGGTCTCTGATGAACATTTTTTCTCTACATTTGCAACCTGGGTTGTGTGGAGTTCTAGGCACGAGTGGTGGGTATTATAGTGACTAGGAAGGGGCAGACTGAGCACCTTATGTGGAGGAGCAGACAGCAAATCAACACTGAGATGACTTCGAGAAATAACGTGGTTGTGGTGCTGTGCCTGGCACAGGTTGTTCAAAACCCCTGAATCTGAGAAAAATGCACAGTCCTGCCCAGCTTCCTTGCCTGAGCTAGTCAAAAGGAAGAACAGGCCTGTCCAGGCAGCTGGTGCAGCCAGGCTGTGTGCAGGAGGGATGGTACTTGTGGCCTCTGAGGGCAGTCCAAAAGATGAACATTGAATGGTGTGTCCAGTACCTTTGGTGCAAACCCCAGCTGATCTTTCCTTGTTTTCTGCTCTTCCCTTTCATGATCTGCAGTGGTAACGTGACTGTAGCCAAGTTACACTTACCACATTAGTAATTCCCACCCTTCCTGCTTACAACAGGTTGAAAACTAGTCTGGTTTATTAAAACATACAAAAGAGAAGCCAGTAGACAAAGAAACCAAAATTTCAACTTTTTTCATTTAGCACTCTGTATTTATCTCAGTTTCTTGTTGGTCGTTTGCCATTTCTTCTGTCGCTACTTTTGCTTACCACTTACCTGACAGGGCACTTTGGTACCAGCAGCATAATTCAGGTATTTTTCAGCAGTCAGTTTCAGGATGATAAGAGGAAAAGCATTAGCAGTGTATTTTGAGAAACCACTCCCACAGGATGCTGTGGAAGTAACTGCTTCATTTTAGTTGCTGCAAGTGGAGGCTCTTTCCTGCTCAACAATGCGGTGTAAAGCACTGTAAGGATGCTGTATGGTGAAATGCAGCATCTGTACACTTAAAACAAAGGGGGATCTCCTTTATTGATTGCTGCTTCATGTGCTGTGCATCCAGCTCCCTCATGGCATGCAGAGGAGCTATGTAAAGACGCAGGTTCAGTAGCTTTGTACTGGAAATCGTGTCCCGAGGTCACAGCTCACCACCGCACCACTGGAGCTGACGAGGCGTTACCCCTTCATAGCTGCTCTTTGAACACACATCACTGGTGTTTGTCTTTTGATTCATAAACTTTTGATTTATAAAGACCCTGCAATGGCAAGTAGACCTAGTCTGCTTAGGGGGATATTTCATGAGCTGCTTAGGAAGTTTATAAAACAGACTCCCTAGATTATGAAGCAAGGGGGTATCTGTTTTGTAAGGAACATGTTATGAAATGAATTTGTCTCTAGGCCTAACTTAATTATTTTAATGATCCCACTGGTGGTTGTCGTGGGTGTCGTTCTGTGTGCATATTGTGACCTATATGCTTGCGATCTTTTGTGAAATCTAAAGATTTAAAAATACACTGGACCTTACTATTTCCTTGCCTCCTTCCCTGAAATAAATGGAGGTGGTATGGATTGGGCCATAAATGGAGTGTTGGGCCAGGTCTCTCTTCCAGTGAAGTCAATGAGAGTTTTCCTGTAAGCTTAAATGAAAAGAAAACAAGCCATGTTGTTCTAGAAAATGGGCCTAATAGTAGACCTGGCCACAATAACCCTTAGTGTAACCCTGTTGTTCTCTGTGGAATTACACCAGGGATTGAGCTGGTGTGCTGTGTGATGAGGAATTACCAGAGCCTGAGCTCTGCAGTCAGATGCTTCTCCTGTGTGTCCACAGTGCTCGGTCTCAAAGACTTCTGAGGGTGTAAAACCAATAGTCAAATGAACAAAAAGTGTCCTATCCCTTAGGGGTGCATGCACAAACCTCTCCTGGCCTTCCCAAAGACATGACCCTGCTGGTTTTGAAGGAGTTCCTTTAAATTTGTATCTGTATAACTGAAATCAGAATTCATCTATTCATGGATTAATGAAATCTTTAAGAACAAAGTGCATATTTAAATAGAAGAAATATGCAGGCATGCAAACACAGGACTCATATGTGAAAGCAGAAGGGAAGCTGGATCTCTGGAGCGCAGAGTAACAAGCTGGTGGAGGATGCCAGGCAGGAGCTGATGCAGGCTGTGCCCTGTGCTGCTATTACCCCCATGAACTTCACTAAGTTTTTGTTCCGTGAAATGTAATAAATTGATGAGCACAGCTAGGCCTTGCAGTACCTCAGCTTGTTTCCTTGTGCTGTCCTAACATTAAATGCATAATCTGATGACAGGGATAGGTACTGTCAGTCAGTCTCATTGCTGCTGTCACTCCACTGATACAGAGTTACTCCAGGTTGCTGGCTTTCCTAATCTGAATTTACAGCTGGGAGAAGCTGCAGAGCTGGAATTGAACTCCAGAGTTCTAAACTCACTTCTCCATGCTCTGTCCACCAAACTGCCTATTCCCTCACCTCAGCTGCATGTCCTTCATTCTTTTGATGCTTAAACGTGAAATGACATTTGTAAAAACTTTACAGGGGTTTGTTTTTACCTGACTTGCTCTCACTTGAAATTCTGCGAGGCAGGACAGCTCTTAGCCTCACAAGGGTACTTGACTGTGTCCTTCCTGATGCAGGCACTGACAACTGCCTGTCAGAGCTGGGCACCTGAGCACACACAGGCAGAGCAGAGGAATTTGGTGTTCACCTGTACTGTGTTAAATTGACTCTACTGCAGAATGGTATGAGTTCAAAGGCTAAAATTGCTGCTATTTTATCTGCTGAGGATCACATGAAGCAAAACCTGGGAGGAGTCCTGCACGAGGATGCTGGGAAGTTACTATGCAGCATCTGCACTGTTCCTCTTGGTGGGACTTAGAAGGGCTTAGCTGGCAAGCACTGGAAACTGAGATTTGCACCATAAAGCTGAAACACTGAAGGAATCCCAGTGCACAGGGCAGGCTCCTGTTTCACCTCCCTCCTGATGGAGTGCAGATGCTGCCAGTGCTGCAGGTAATCCATTTAGATCTGGGAGACGCTTTGGCAGCAGCAAATCTCTCTCTTGAGGAAGTGGACAATGAAAACCAGGGACTCTCTTTAACCTCTTTGGTGTCATACTGTGTTAGGCCAGCAATTTATACCAGTGCAGTTTACACCAAAGGCTGCAGCTTTGGCATTTGGGGAATGTGGTGTGCAGACTGCTGCTTGAACTCTGCCCTTGTGAAACTCACGTGCAGATCCATGGGCAGATTTGACTAGTGGAACTCCATGGGAACCAGTACATGACACTGGAGAAACTGGGTCCTCTGCTTGTGCCAGGGTTCTCTTGGAGGGCTGAATTTTGGCCAGTAGTGCGTAAGATTGCTGTTGAATGAGGAAAAAAATTCAATGACTGCTTTTTAGTCTTATGGAGGGGGGATAATAAAGCTTGGAGTTAATACCAGTTTCAAACATATTTCTTCTTTGTTTCACATCCAGTTGTATTCTGTTTGCAGGTATGAGGGTTAAAATGGGGGCCTGCTTCTGTTTCCAATTAAATCAAAGGCTGTTTTGGCCTTGGAATCAGAATCAAACCCATGGCCACAGTACTGTATTTAAGAATGAATCTCTCACAGTCACATAAGGAAGTCAGGTTGAGCTTTCAGTAGCTCATCAGAATTCAACAGTTAACAGTTTACTTATTATTTTAAAGTTTTTGATTAGCTTAATTTTGTCGGGCAGGTGTCCTCTATGCAGCAGGTGTATTGCTGTCTCCTTCCTCTATGTGGGTTCCTTCTCTGTAGCCCCTAGACAGGGGCTTCTTTTTTTGGGAACGTGGCTGTGGGCTCTTCCCAGCAGACATGCTGGTGGTGTGTTGCTTCCTGGCCGTCCCTGCTCTCCGGCTGCAGGAGTGAAGAAGTTGGAAATTCCTCTTTGTTTCTGCTCATCTGCCAGTAGTTCAGGCTCACCAGCAAAAAACTTACACAAATATTTCTGCTTGGTGTGGCTCCATGGGCTTTGGGGATTGTTTTCCTTTCGAAATAGCTTTTTAACAAGTTGTTCTTGATGTGTTCAGTTTCTTTAAATGAATAACCAGGAAAAAAACATTGGTCACAACTTAATCAAAAGTTAGAATAAACAAGAGAATAAACATTATGTATTCATCATTTGAAGTGGGATAATGAAATATGGATGGAGAGAGCTGGATGCAACTTCCCAATCACACACATGCTTGTAGAGAAATAGGAGCAGTGACAGTCTCTGTAACTTCCTGCAGTGTCTGCTCCAGAGCAGGTGCTGATGTGAGCTGTGCTGGAGGTGTGCAGTTCTGTACTGCAGCACTTTTTCATTCTGGGACTGGGCAAAATCAGTGTCGTTTACTCAGTGGGGGACACAAGGATGGGCTGCAGGAAAAGCAAAGGGAGCAAGAATGTACAAGCTGGGTTCTTCCCAAATGATTGTCAACAGAGAGCTGCACCAGTTTAGTGGATCAGCATAGTGAGGAAATGTCTGAGTAGCAGGGGCAGCTGCTTGTAAGCAGAAAGCTGATTTATCAGCACCCAGAGACTGGAATCATTCCTGTTCACAGTACTGGGGATGCCCCAGTGCAGCACAGACCAGTGTGGGCACCAAGGGTCACTGGGTGTCCCTGTTCAGCCCAGGTGATGCAGAGCTGCAGCCTATGTCTGGGAAGTATTTCCTGTGAGTCTGGAAATAAAGGAGATAATCATAGGAGAAGACTGCTCAGCTTTCCTACGTCTGGGATTAGAAGAGAAGGTCTGTGACTCCAGCAGGTTAGACTTTGTAGCTGTGTGTGTGAGCAGTGTGTACCCAAGTCAATGTGTTGGTTGTCACCATTTGTGCTTTATGAAAAGGTTGTGAAGCCCTTGAGTCAGTGACATCCCTCTTTCTCCTACTGAAACACTCTGGTTTCACAGCACCCACACATGCAAAAGATGTGGAGGGCCAGACTCACACCCTGAAAGGGAAATGAGTTCCATTGGAAATTTTCCCTGCCTTCTCTGAGTCTCAGTGGGAGTTTCACTCTTGACTTCAACGAGCAAGGATTCAGACCATTTATATTATAATATAACTAGTGTCTGCATGTTTCCAACCTCCCAGCATGCCCAGTTGTACTGGGGTGTTGGTAATGGAAGTAATGTCCACATTTAGTCAGATTGAAAATCTTAATAAAATACTATGTTATCCTCCACTTGAAGTTACAGAAGGAAGGTGAGCAGCAAGAGAGCTGGTGTTTGGTGCAGCCCTACCCTCACCAGGGCCCTTGTAACACCATGATTAGGGGAAAGGGATGGTTAAAGGGATAGCAAGAAAAGACTTGTACAGGCAGGAATGTTTTATTTGAAATTTGTATCTTCTTTGTATCAACAACTTAATTTTCTTGAGTGCCTGCAACTCCCAGAGTTTGAGCTGCAATGCAGTTCCTGCAGGACTGGGACCTTCGGAAAAAACAGGGAACACTTTGCGTAACTAAGATGCTAGTTTTGAATTTTTGGTTTGAAGAATTTTTGTTCTGAGTCGATTTTCATGACCAATATTTAGTGTAAATTATGTGTTGAGAAAACATGAGAGGCCCAGAATCCTCACAGGCCTCAAATCAGAGCAGCAGGAACAATGGTATAGTAGAGGATACAACATAAATTTATATTGTTTTTAATCTTCCCTAACTATTTAGGCAAAAGTTCAGTTAGAATAAAGTAAAAGGCACAGGGAGAGAAAAAACAGCCTGAATATTATGCTGAAAAAATCAATAGCTCCAGAAATCCAGCATACATGCTTCTTTAACTTCAAGTGTATGTCCACAATTTAAAATAAAGAGAGGAATTCCCAGGCAGATGGACATTACAGTGTAGCAATTCTGTGTAGTTACTGGATCTCTGTGTATTTCATTGAAAGAATTACATTCAGCTCCTACCCTAAACACATTCTGTGTTTTGAAGGCTCATAGTATATTGTAATATTACTTGGTACTTCTATTAAAAATGTGCAAGTCAACCAGCCTCTGCAGTACTGACTCTCCCAAACAGTGCTGGTTAGGAGCAGGAGTGGCAGGACTGGCCTGTCCTGCACTACAGTAACAGCAACCTCTCTGCTTGCATTGGGATGTCCTGGATCCTCAACCTGACGTGGTCAGAGCCCTGTTCTGGTCATGATTACTCCAGAGCAGCTCAGCCAGACCAAACAATTGGGAATTGGATGGTTAAGCATCATAAATCATGGGAGACTGGCTCTTTTTCACTGTCCCTAGTGCAAAAGATGAACAAGCCATGTCAGTGACAGGTAGGGAACTTCTAATGAGGAAATGCAAATTGTACCTGTATTTGAAAGTTATGTTTTTTCCCTTGTTGAGCACAGCAAATGCTTTTCATCACTGACGAGTTAAATAGGTGTGGTGGGATGCTGATGTGTGTGTAGCAAAAGGTCACTGTCCTCTGAGTGTGTATCTGCTTCCCTTACCCATGGATGTAGGCATGTGCCGAATTAAATTAAAGGATTCATCATACAGCAATTAGCATACTAGAAATGTTTGTTTAGTGAAGTATTTTAATAGCTCTTTAACACACTAAAACGGACAAACTCTTGAATAAGGCAAATTGGAATCATCAGCCTGATGAAGGGCTGTCCTGCCTCCATTGCACCACTCTGCTCCTGATGGTCACCCACAGGACACAAGGCAGCAGCCAGGGAGAAACTGAGAAATTGGGGATGAGTGACCTATGGGCCTAATCCCATCAGCAGGTGAAGGGTTTAGGGTTAATACCCTTGTAAACCTGGTGAGAATGAAAAGCTTGGAAAGGAAAGCTCATGGGAATCTCAATTCCCATAATATTTGGTTTGCTCTTTGTAATTGTTTGGCCAATCCTTCTCTTCCCTGTGGGGATGTGTGGCTGAAGGGATACAGGGCCAGAGTGGCTCTTGACTACCAAGAGAATATTTTCATTCAGGAAAAGACACAGGCTTCTCTGCCTGGGATTAGTGTTTTCACTTCCTTGTTTTACCTGCTTATTTATGTCCAGTTGATACTGTTTCTACAAATTAAGAGATAAGTGTAGTGCATCAAAATTTGACTACACAGGCGTTTCCAGGAAATTATGTATCAAAGTCATCTGCTAAAGTGTCTTAAACATGAAGATAGGCTATAAACAGCAAACATCTCTCACCCTTACCGTCAATGCTTTGTGGTATTTCAAAAATAATAGGTAATTTCCACTTCAGTGGCTTTTATTATCTGTTGCTGCAGTGGCCTTTAATTGATAGTAACAGTGAAAAGGAAACAGAATTGTCCATGGCTTTGTTTTAACTACAAAATCCATTATATACCTAATTTTGCTTTTTAGTGGTGGCATAGATAGAAGAAAAAAAATCCTTCTGGAACTTCCTAAGAATGATTCTGCATGGTAGATTATAATGTTCTTTATGGATTATTGACTTTTAAAAATACATGTTGATACTATATAGACTAGCTCTGATCTGTAACAAAAATAGATATTGTAGCCTGAACAGCAAAATATGAAGTATTAAATCTAGGTAATAGATCCTTCAGTACCTTCAGGTGCTCAATAGTTAATGAGTGTAATATCCTTCAGAAGCACGGCAAAGTGAGCATATGGCTCAAAAACTCCTGTGGCATTCCAGGATCAGCACTGGGAGGCAGGAACAGGAAGTTATAGGAATTGGAGATGGATAAACTTGTCACCTTGTAAGTTCCCTCCTTGTAGTGAGTTGACCCCAGCTGGACTCCAGGCACCACCAAAGCTGTTCTCTCACTCCTCCACAGCTGGACAGGGAAGAAAAAATACAATGAAGGTTCATGAGTTGAAGACCGGGACAGATCACTCAGGAAGTACCATCACAGGCAAAACAGGCTGGAATTAGAGATATTAATTTGATTTATTTCTAACAGAATCAGAGCAGGATAATGAGAAGTAAAACAAACCCTTCCCCCCAGCCCCCTCTCCTTCCCAGTTCTATCTCGTCCCATGATGGTACAGGGAGACAGGGAATGGGGATTTGGTCATGGAGCCCTTCCCCTGCTGCACCCTGGGGTCCCTCCCCCGGGACACAGCTCTCCAGGAGCTTCTCCAGTGTGGCTCCATCTCAGCAGCAGCAGCCCTACTGCCCCTGCTGCAAGGTGAGTCCCTCCCCTGGGCACACAGGGATCCCAAAACTGCTGTGGTGTGGGGCTCTTCCCACGGGGTGCAGCCCTGCAAGGCCAGGCTGCTCCAGCCTGGGAGCAGAGCCCCTCTGCACCGGGTGTGCCACTGGATCCCAGCTCCTGCAGGAATCCACTGCCCCAGCAGGGGCACCTCCCCAGGGCTGTGGGGAGATCTCTGCATCCCCAGGGGCTGTGGGGGGATCTCTGCATCCCCAGGGGCTGTGGGGGGATCTCTGCATCCTCAGGGATCCCCAGGGGCTGTGGGGAGATCTCTGCATCCCCAGGGGCTGTGGGGAGATCTCTGCATCCCCAGGGATCCCCAGGGTCTGTGGGGGGATCTCTGCATCCCCAGGGATCCCCAGGGGCTGCAGGAGTACAGTGGTGTCACCATGGCCATCACCAGGGTCTGCAGGTGAATCTCATCTCTGGTGCCTGGAGCACTTCCTGCCCCTCTTTATTCACTGACCCTGGTGTCTGCAGAGTTGTTCCTCTCATATGTTCTCACCCAGCCCTTCTCTGGCCACAATTACAGCTGTGCAGTAACTTTTTTTTTTCTTTTTAAATCTGTTATCACAGAGGTGTTACCACCATTCCTAATTGGCCCAGCCTTGGCCAGTGGCCCATCTGTCTTCGGAGCTGCCAGGGACTGGCTCTGCCAGACATGGAGGAAGCTTCTGGCAGCTTCTCACAGAAACCACCCCTGTAGCCCCTCTGCTACCAAAGCCTGGCCATGCCCACCCAATACACTCCTCCACCCTTCTGCTGAGATTGGACTGGACTGCTTGATGCTGTTGTTAAAAATTGAGGCTTTAGTATCTGTTTTGTTCTCACCGGTCAGTTTTATTTTGAACATCTGTGGTAGCTCACTGGTGTTATCAGGATTGACAGGTCAGGGGCTGAGTGATGCCAGCAGTGCCTGTAGGACACTGGCACCTGAGCCTGCCTTGCTGAAGGGCAGGTACTTGCCCCAGTGTGGGAGTGTGAGGGGAGGGAGCTGCTGGTCAGGGTGGCTCAAGCCCGTGGAGCGGTGGGTGACCTGTCTGACACCACAGCTTGATGCCTGCCTGGCACTTGGGACTGGCAGTTGGTTCCTGACCTGGTACCTGCTTTTGCCAGAAACTCCTTCTGGGGCACCTTTCTGTGCCTTCAGGCACACGTGGCTGCTTGGCCAGTGTGCAGGGCAGCACTTTATACCCAAAGTTTAACACTCAGGCTCTCACACAGTTTTTCCTCATCACTGTCCAAACAAAAGATGCTTAAAATTCTCCCCAGCCAAAACACCCCTAAGCCAAGCACACTGCCTGCAGCAGTCTGAGGTGGTGAAGATGTTGTCTTTGATTAAAGTGGAAGAGCTGCAGGGGCGAAGCCTCACAGGGTTTCTGCAGCACAGGGCAGCCAGGTTGGGTGGGCACCAGCCATGCTGCAGCCCCTGCTTCTCCTCAGTGCTTTTCTCTCTCAGCTGCAGAGGGGCTTAAAATCACTGCTCAGAGAGCAGGGAGGGAAGGTATGGTGCAACCATACAACTGTCACACTAATTGTAGCTGAATTTTGAAACTGAGGCAGATCAGAAAACCTACTGCAGCCAGATGCAACTTTCAGCCACGTTCCTCACTGTACAGGGCGTGAGGGAGCTTGTGCCCTGGCAGAGGCAGTGCCTTCACACCTCTCTCACAACTAATGCCAGGCCAAAAGGCAGAAGACACCCATCTGCTGGGTTATCCCTGTCCTCCTCTGGCCAGCTTGGCCTGCTTTTCAGACAGGCTTGGTGTTTTAAGGTACCTCCCTGGGGAAAGCAGCTGCAGGTGCTTTCCCCATTATGGTTTGCTTTGCTGGGAACCTGTGCACAAATCCAAACAGATTTATAGAAATAATGGAAAGAGGAAAAACGCTACTGGGAAGGTCTGACAGCACTGCCCACTCAGCCTGGGCTCTGGCAGTGCCAGCAGAGAACTGGCTTCTGGCACAGGCATCTCAGAGGCTTTCCACAGTGCTTTCCCAGCAGTGTCTGCCTTGTGACGGGACAAGGAGCAGACTCCTGACAGCGCAGCTGTGGGAACAGAAGTGCCAGACACAGTGTAAGGCCTGTCAAGCACCTCTGCTACAATTCATGGCATTTTTTCTCTTCCAAGCAGATAACAGTATCTATCCTACCCACCTTGAGCAAATATTTAAGAGATAAGCAGCACTGTTTGTGCTCAGCAGCAATGACTGGACTCTGCTCATCCACTGGGGATGCTTTGCTAGTGTGTCCTGCAGGGCAGTTTCAGGTCATGCTCAGTGTCCCAGCTCTAAACAACCCTCTTCTCCCTCTCTGTGGCATTTCCCACAGCCACCTCCTCCTCCTCCAGCTCCACAGCCAGGCCCAAAAGGCAGGTACAGCTGACAGCCCCCATAAAGCACAGGGAGTCGTGCAGAGCTCGCTGTGGGTTTGCACTGAGGGCAGGAGGAGGGCAGGTTCAGCAGGGGGGACACCGGGTGCAGCACAGACCCACCACATGTTTGCAGGACCCACAGACAGGCATTTCTCCCTTCTTCCCCTGTCCTCCCATAGAATTAGGAAAGAGGCATGTTTTAATGACAGTTCACTGAAATGTGCATTCCCTGCTGATTTGACATTGGGCAGAAAACGTGTCTACAAAATCAATTTTTAATAAATGTAAACAACTAAATTATGAATGACAAAAATATCACTGAACAGTTAAATATTAATCATGTAATTACTTAAATTAATACTTTTAGTGCAATATTGTGATAGAGAGTTCTACTTTTGCTGTGTCATTGCTCTGGCCAGACCAGTGCACAGGGGACAACAGGACCACAGTGGCCCCCACAACAGAGGAACCTGGGGCCTTAGGGCCTCATGGTGCCACAGCCTCAGTTTCTGGTTGGCCCACAGATCCCATAATACTGGGTACTCTTCTTAAGACCTCTGGGACCAGATTTATCAGGAAAGAACTTCTATTTTCTGTTCAAAATAAAGCTGTCAAGAAAACGGCTAAACTGTCCCAAACCAGAGAGCAAACTGCCCTACCCCAAAAATTTTTCTGTCTCAAAGTGCCATGAAACTCCCCAACAGCTGTGTGTGATGTGCAACTCCACAGCTGTGCCCAGTGATGATCTTTGGGAAGACCAAGGGGGCTCTGGAGGGAGCTGGGGGTGCCAAAAGCCCTGTGTGCTTCTGAAATGGAGTTGGGGAGTTGGTGAAGGAGGTGGTGTGTTGTGAGCTCTGCTGTGGGGGCTGGATCCACTGTTCTGCAGGCCCCCTCTGTGCTCCTGCCTCAACAGGTGCTGCAGGGAGCCTGCAGGTTGGAAAATTGGTCACCAGGATTAAGGGGGGTGGGCAGCAGCCTTCTGTAGGTACTTGCAGGCAGCACAGGGCTTCTTTCCTTGCCCAAGAAACTAAGAAAAGAATTTACTGGCACTCTTGTCCTTGTGGGTTGGCTGTCTTTGTTGTTTGTTTTTAATCTAATAAAAGAAGATCTTAATATCATAGTAAAATTGGTACAAAGCTAGAAACTCGCCCCTCGGCGTTTTGGCGAAACATAATTGAAAATGTAAAAGCCTTTAGCAGAAACACAAAGCCTTTAGCAGAGCACAAGGAAACAGTAGGAATGGGCTCAACAGGTTGTGTTTCTGCTCTTGGGAGAGGCAGAAAAGTGCATCCAGCCAGGGCTCGAGGTGCCAGGCTGGAGGCTGGGCACCAGCCCCGTGTGGCCCTGTGGCAGGGATCCTTGGAGGGCAGCACTGCAGAGCAGAGCAGGTGGGAAGGGCACATTGCTGGGAGGGCAGGAGCAACCAGAGAGAAAGAAGAGGTGGGTGGGAGGATCTGAGCACTGGGCAGATGGTGTGAGCATGGCGGGACCTGGCCAGGCCATGGAGGCAGTGGAAAGACACGCTTGGCATCCTTAGGCTTGCAACTGCTGGAGCTGATCCTGGCTCAGGCTGCTCCTTGTATGGAAATTAAATATTGGACCCAGATTATACAAGTGTTTCTAAATTAGAAAGTGAAGTATCTCTTGCAAAAAGGTGGGAACGCTGAAGAAGTGCTCATTGTTCAGACTCGTCCTTTGCTGTAAGATCCCAGTGCAGCTCTTTTTGCCTTGTCTCCCTTTCCCTGTGCCTCCTGCCTCTTCACAAGTATCACTGGCAGTACCATGCCTGAATGCCATAAGCAAGTGCCTCCTGAAAATGCCAGCAATGAATTTGTCCACCAGTACAGTACTGGTTGTCATGACCACTCATCAAAATCATTTTCAGGGTGACTCCTGCTCCGTCTGAGCTGCAGCAGCTTCCTGAGGCTGCTAGCCAGGCTGGTACCTTATTTCCGAGTGATCATCAGCAAGTCTGTACAGTGCAAAGCCCTTCCTGTCCCCCTGCTCTTGCTGGCTTGCCACCTCTCTGGCAACCTGAGTGCATTTTGCTTCTCTGCACTTGTGTGAGGTGTTTTGTTTGGTGTTTGGGCCACCAAAGACCCATTCACAGAGAGCTTCATGTCCTGGTGCAGACCATGGAGCTATTTCAGTCACCATGCTCTTTTCCATAGCTTCACACGTGGTGAGAAATCCTGTCAGGAGCTGTCCATTTGAAGCTGCCATTTGAGTTCATTTTGTGCTCCCACAGCATTGTATTTTCTGAAGGACTTTTCCAGGTATGGTTTAAACTGGTGAGACGGGAGGAGCGGGAGCTTTCCACATGCAGCATTACAACATGCTGTAATGAGGTTGGTTCTTGGAACATAGCAGCCCCCTAAAATGTCAAATAAATCCTTAAACTATTCATCACTCTGTTTTTGGGGTGGCAGTTAAGTCTTTCAACACTCTGTGAGTTTCTTTCCCCAGCAGTAATTTTGCTGGTGAAATACAGCTCAGGGCACTCCACAAAGTGGAGCCTCAAAATTCATGTTTTGTTTTCATTACCAAAAACATGCTTTACTACATTAAAGAGTGGCCCATTAAAATTTTGTACCCTGTCTCCTCTGCACCCTGTCGTTGTTGGCAAACCTTCCTTGTGCCCGTGCAGAGCAGCTTTGCTTCTGCAGACTCCTCAGAGAAAGGGCAACAAAGGGAAGGAGAGTTCAGCCACAGCTCAGCTTGTTTAGATGTAAAACTTCCAATAACCATGCAAATTTACTCAGAAAATGTATGTACCGAACCTTAAGCTATCAGTCCTTCCTCTGCTTTCAGTGTATCCCAGCACAGAACACTGCTAAAGGAAATAAATTAACTCTCTGGTTCCTGGAATAAAATGCAACACGGTGCAAAGCAGTATATTTAACTGTCTTGGGCAAATGGCCCTAAAATAACAACAAAAAAGAACTCAGAGAATTACAGGAGTCGTCTTACTGAACCTTGTGATTATATAAATTAAATGTTGCCAGGTGAACTGGATGGTATTCTCTGATACTGTAGGAATGCTGGGGGTTGGAGAAGACAGTAAATGTTATAATTAGGGTTTAGGAGAGCACTTGGTTATTCTCACAAGTAACTCAGACTAGCTGTATGCTGGCATGGGCATGAGAGCAGGCAGTAAAACTTGGAGCTTCCTTAATTAAAGAAGGCAGAAAGGGTTTTTAGCAAAATTCAGTGGAGACTTACTAAATCCAGTTTTACTTAATATTTCCACATTTTATTTAGACATAAATGGCACATTAATAAATTTACAACTATATTAGCAAGTTAGAAGATCAGAGCAAGGTGCAGCTGTGGGCCAGGGCCTGGGGCCAGCTGCAAGGGCATAGGCAGGAGCCAGCAGGGCAGTGGGGCAGCAAACCTGCCCCTTCCCAGCACCTGGATGGGCACTGGGATCACTTCCAGATGCTCCTCACGCTGCTGGGCTGAAAGCTTGGGGTGGGGTGGTGGTGCTGGGCAGAGGGAGGCAGCAGGACTGTGGCTGCAGCATTGGTCGGCAGTGCTGGACACTGCCTGCGGCGAGGTTTGATGAGCTTGTTTTGCAGGGAAGGGGAAAGCCCTGCCCTGGTCTCAGTGAGGGGCACGGGGGATTTCTTGGGTGATTTGAAGGGGTGGCTCGATAGTGAAATCCAGCCTGCTGTGGGATAGTCTCTCTGGGAAATGGAGAAGTCCTCATGGCAGGATTATTTAAGACTCGACTTTGAAAGACGAGACACTCTGCAGTTGGGAACAATGCTGCACTGTCAGAGAGATGGACTCAATTACTTAATAGGTCGTTGCTGTCTGTCTCCTGCGTTTTCCCTTTCGAGAACATATATTCAGCTGGGTTATTTCTCATGGGAAGACAAAGCATTGTGAGAGGAGCCAGGCGTTTGGGAGGGAGAGGCTGGAAGGGCGGCAGCCAGGCGGATGCCTGGTTTGCTCTCTGTGGAGCAGGCTCCTTGTGACTGGACAAACCTGGAGTGGTGTAGCTGATGTGGTCCTTTGGTCCCATAATCAGCTGATCCCCCGGTCCCACAGGTCTTGATCACATTTTTTTCTCACAAAAGATCTGCCATGGCGCTCTCCCCCTGCCAGGCTCATCCCCAGGACAGCTGCTGGTGACACTGTGGTCCCACAGTCTGTGCCTTAGGGGCTGCATGGGCCACTGGTTTCTGTTTCTCCAAAACATTCTGCATCAGATGGACACTGACAGGTCCATACAGCCCCTCTCAGTGCATGGGCAGTCTCTCCTTCAGCCCAGAAAGGTGTTGGATGGTGTTTGATCAGGTGACAATCAAGCTTGAGGCAAGCTGGTGGCCAGGAATTTCTCTCTGAAGTAACCACTTGTTTCCCCATTAGCAGTACGTGGTGGGCAGGGAGGTGTAACAACAGCCAGGGACTTGTGTTCTCACCAAAATCACTCTGCCAGCCGTGGGGTGAGCGTGCCAGGGTGCTCCCTGGTGGGGGCCATGGGCCTGCCTGGCAGCCCTGGCTGAAGGCAGCATGAGCCTGGTGCCAGGGCAGCCAAGGGACCCCCACTGCTCGTGTGTCCCACTGCCCACACACCCAGGGCACCTGCCCTCCTGCATGTGTTTGTCACCAAATTAAGATCCTGCATTACCTTATGCACATTGAATTGATGCACCTAAATTGGTTGTTCTTAAGCCCCAAGGCTGTAATGAGATTTTGTCTCTTTTGCCCATTTCTTTTTCTCTTTTTTTTTTTTTCAGAATAAGTCGTCTGTTTAATGGCACAGAGCCTATTGTCTTGGACAGTTTAAAACAACATTATTTCATTGATCGAGATGGGGAAATTTTCAGATATATATTAAGCTTCCTAAGGACATCTAAGCTACTGCTCCCAGATGACTTTAAGGTAAGGAAAGCTATAGTCTGCAATCGTTTTTTTTCCTCCCGATCTGTCATTTGTTTTGGTGCAGGTTGGCTTGTGTGCTTGACCTAAACACACTTAACTAAATGTTGCTGTTTATTTGTTTAGATTTTTAGTGCTTGTGTATTACACCAGGGATGCTATTATTTAATAAATGGACCAATGGTTGTCATGGATACCAAGAAAAGTTAAACGATGAAGCTCATTCAGTTTTTCTAAACTAATTGTATTTTCTCACATTTTTAGCTTATTTATCAGGGTATAACAACAATTAAAAAGCAACATCAGCAATTTGCACTTAGCAGGGTTTAATGCTCAGAATCTGAAAGAAATGTTATAAATTTGATATGTAGAGGACTTGAATTGTGTAATCTTTTTCTTTTTGGTATAAAAAGAAACCCTTAAAGAAACCCATGAAGATTTCTGTTAGACATAACCAATGCAGATACTTTGATTTCAGGAGGTAATCTGCTCACAGTTAATGTCAAAATATTCTTGGGAGATGGAATTGACTGAGGGATTTTTAAGGAGCAGGACATGTTTTGTATGAAGTCATGGTGCTGTTTGTTTCTTTGCAGCCCTGATTGTTTGAGGGCTCTCCTTCTAGCCTTGTTTGTTTGGCTCTGCACTTACGAAACTTCCAACATTGTCACCCTTATGTATGAAAATTAGAAGACAAAAGTGTTCAAACTGTAGATGACAAGATTCAACAAAACCACTTATTCCAGGATGAAATTATGAATACATTGGGATGGCAGATGGGGATCTGCTCAGTTAGAGGATGCAGAGCATTGCTAGGAAGGAAAGCTCTTGCCATCTCTGAAATGCCATTTCACTTTGTTGTACTGGGCCCACAAGATCACTTGAGTGAGTCCAGAGTTGTGGTGGTGGTGCTGGTGGTGGCTCTTGCTTTGGAGTAGAGCTGGTCCCCGTGCTGCAAACTCAGCCATTCTCACCTGAGTTAGGAGGATAATCACGACTGAGCCCACCGTGGGAGGGTCTGCAGCTCACATCTTGTCCCCAGGCAGGGGTAGGTTTTGGCAGTCCTGGGTGGTTTGAGCTCCAGCCCAGAAGGGCTGTCCTGAGCAGTGGTGCTCCTGTTGAGCCCCAGGTGGGCTGGGGAAGCTGCCCTTGGGTTGGGGTGCTGTGGGATGGGGGGGAGCCATCCCACATGAGGGCTGGGTGGGAGAAAACTGCAGAGAAATGAGAGAAAATGTGTGTGTGGTAGTGAAGCTGAAGACCAGAGCAGTCCTAGGGTTGTAAGATGGATCAAGGAATTGTGGGGGTGGGTGCAGAAGTGGGAGCGGGGCAGGAGAGATGCTTTAGCAGCAGTGTTTTGGGCAATCCAGTGGGACAAGGTGTGAGAGGAGAAGGTAGGAGAGAAGTGGTTTAGCTGATCGTGGGCTCGACCAGCATCCAGATTTCAGAGGTGCTCAGTAACAGAGCCAGCAGGATTTGGCTGGAGCCTGGAGGGCAGAGTGTCCCTGGATGCCAAGGACTTGTCTGCACAGCGAGCCCTGGCAGGGCTGGAGAGCTCGGGGGAGCCGGCGCTGTGCCCGGCTCAGGCCCCTGCTCCAGACCATCCCTCTGCACAGGGTTAACTGGGTTTTATTTAGTTCCTCCCTGGGAGAGCTTTAGAGCAAACCCCAGGCTAATGAGGGCTCAAGAACAAAGCAAAGCATTGCTAGGTAGGGAGTAACTAAATCAAAATGCATAGAAGAATGCGCTGTAAAGCTGTATTAAAACTGCACTGTAAACGGATTTAACTTCACAGAAATCGTGTAATTTTGCCAGCGTGATTAAAGTGACAGAAGACAATAATCAAAGGCAGCAAATGGAATCACTCGGTGTTTCTAAATGCAAAACTCTATTTAAGGTATAAAACCTGACAGCTTTTCCAGTGAGACTTGCATTAAATGTTCTTTATGTCAAACAAAGCATTATCAAGTGTTTTGAATATTTATTAGTTTTTACCCCTTAATTTAATCAAGCAGTTTATTAGCCTCAAGGTTTAGCCAAGTTGCTTTTCAACTTGAATTGCTGCTCAGATGGTTATTTTGGAAAGTTTGGAATGTTAGTACCACACCAGCATTAGTGTGTTTGCTATTTCAGTGTTGTTTTCAGACTAAGTTAACACTGAGATGCAGAGAAAGTGGGGTGTGTGTTCTGAGGCTAGTGATTCTTTATTATCAAGTCTGAGTGGTGTGTTTACAGTGAATATTAATTACACTTGCAACTACTACTAAGCTAGAACTTGAAAGTGTCTCCCAGGTCTTCCTGCTGAAAGCAGCACTCTTATGGTTTCTGTAATTTTCCTGGGTTTGGGGGGTTTGAAGCCACATGCAGTGTGCTGAGGATCTGCAGCCAGCCCATGCCAAGCTGGTGATGGTGCCTGGCCTGGAGCTGTTCCAGCTTCCTCTGCTCTGGTTCAGTGTCTGTGCCTGGACACGACACCGTGAGCATCCCTCGAGGGCAGCACACCCAGCTCTGCCTCACTGCTGGGTATTTGGTGGGGGGTGCCACAGGAGCTGCTCCTCCTCTGGTGCCCAAACACTCCTGCCTTCATCTGCCCTGCCCTAGAGGGACTTCCCCAGGACATCATCAGCAGTGTGACCTTCCCTGTCAATGCCTAACTGCACACAAAACCAGGAGTTGTCGTGCCTGCTTGTTGGAGATTCACTCCCTGCTCAGAGAGCAGCAAACAAAAATAGATGTAGGCAATGTGTATATTGTTACTCTCTCTCATAGGGGAGGAGCACAAAGGCACGGGACATCTGAGTTTTATGTGGATTACAGAGATCACCTGTAACACCAGAGTGACAAGGTCACCTCTCTAATTTATTAACAGTTACAGAATTTGTGTGCTTGCATCTAAAGTCTTCTCAAACTGACCTCAGGAAAAGGTGCAGTTGTCATTGTGGAAGTGAGCAACTTTCTTTCATAGCCAGGAGTCAGATCTTCACAGAACTAAAAATACAAAAGAAACAGAGTTAGGATGACAGTTTGTTGTTTCACATAATAAGGAATAGCAAGTGAAAAATGGACAGAAAGAGCCATTTCAGCCTGTTCAGGAGTCAGCATTAGGTACAAAAATAAAGGATGACTTTGGTAGTGAGAGAACAGCATCAGGTCCATGGGACACAAGCTCCCAGTCTCTGCTGTCTCTGCCTGGGTAGCAGATCTGTACCAGCCCATTGGCACTGACATGGAAAGAGCAGCACTGCTGGCCTGGAGCTCACACTTCCTATCTCCTCCCCAGGAAGGTACCACCCTTGTCAGAGATGACTGCAGAATTTAGCCCACTTGAAATCCACCACAAAAAAAGCTTTTCTACTGAACAAAAAGCAGAAAATCATTTTGTGAAAGGCAAAAGGCTGCATCTTTGAAAGATCTATTTATGTTTCCCTTGAGATCTAAATGTAGGCCAGAAGCTGTGGCTGGAGAAAGGCTCTGTGCATCCCACCTGCCTATCTGCTCCCTTTTTCAAGTGACCTGGCAGAACTTCTCCACTAGTTCCTGCAACAGCCACAAGAAGCTGAAGGCTCATGGTAGCTCTAAAGGCTTTTTGTGGTTCTTTACAGAAAAATCAAAGGCTATCTCCCCTTTTAGTCCATGAAAGAGCACCCTGCTTGTGACTGCCACTGATGGTGGGAATCACCTTTGGAGTAAAACATGTTTCTAGGCTAAACAGAAGCAGCTCCACTATCATAGTGCTTGGCTTTGGTACTGCTATTAGGGAGCTGGGAACACAGGGAAATAATGCTTGTAAGAAATGGGAGATGCATTAGTCCTGCAGGACAAGAAACTCCTGGGTATTGTACAAAATCTGCTGTGGAATGCTGCCTGCTGCTCAGCAACACTGCACTGCCACCAGGCTGGAGCTTCTGGGAGAGAGAGGGTGCCAGTGTCCATGTGCAGGGATCAGTGCTGTGTGGGACAGGAGCTGTGCTCTGGGGCTGAGTTCCAGTGAACCTCTGTGCCCTTGGCCACTGTGGCTGCTCCCTGCCTGTGCAGTGAGATGTGCTTCTCCTGGATGGGGCCAGGCAGGTTCATGTCTGCATCTGCCTTTGCTAAGTTACAGGAACTAACAGCATGGAAATGTTTCCATGGTGTTCCTTTGGCACCTCCCTGGTGATGGTTCTTGTGGGTTTAATTCTTCTACTTTCCATTTTATATAAACTTCAGTAAATGTTCAGGGTAGGATTTGATATATACAGTGCAAGGGTAGAAATACCTATGCCAGTATTACCTGGGCATCCTAAGCATTTAGTCCTCAGCAGAGAGTCCAGAGCTGGGCTCTCCCAGTCTGGTCACAGACAGAATTCTGAACAGGGTATAAACCCTGAAGGAAAAGATTGTGGGCTTGGTGTGGAGAGCCCATGACCCTGCCCAAGCACAGGATGTAGAGAACCGGACCCCCACGCTGTGAGCCACTCATTCTGTATTCCTGGCTTTGTGAAATCCTCTTCCCTCCCTGAACACTGTCAGATTCCCTCAGGATGCCCTAGTCCTCCCTGCAGAAAGGCCAAATGTCCCCTAAGAGGAGCAGAGCGGGGCAGCAGTGGAGTGGGGTCACACAAGGTGTCCCTTCCCAGCTCTGTCACTGGTGGACAGCAGTGAATTTCTCTTGCCTACAGAAGACACTTTTTTATCCTCTCCCCTTGTTACTGTGCTCCAGCACAACAAATTCCCTTTATTAGCACTGCCTCACAGTAGGAGCCCTGATTCCCTGACATCACCTCTTGCCTCTCTTGCCTCCAGCACACCTCAGTTCCCAGGGTCTGTTACAGAGCCCTTCTTCAGATGCACAATCCTTTCCATATTTGTGCTCAACCCAAGAGTGGAATAGACACAGACATGAGAGTCTGACTTTAGGGGCTAACCCAGACACCAAAACCTGGCTCAGCCCAGGCCATTGTAGCAGGTGCCCAGTTTGTCCCACAGAGCACGTGATGCTCCAGCCTGTAGAGCCCTGATTTCCACACAGCCACCTGAAGTGTGGCTGTGTCATTCTGGGAGCAGTAGTGGAAGAGCTGTTCTATTTGAAAGCAGGTTTTCTTCTCACAGAATGATATCAGAATGGTATCATGTTCATTTTAGGGCAAATGACAGCTAGAAAGGAACACTAAAACTCTGCAGTTGATAGGGTGGGCTGAGTTGGCTGTGGGAGAAGTAGGGGTGGTGTGATCTGGGTTTTGCTTGGTTTATGGCATTGCTGTTCTGGCCCGAGGGAGCAGGACCATTGAAGTCCTGTGATTCAGGATACTGTCAGGCTAGTCCAAAGCCAGTGAAGGCAGTCAAAGACTCTGTAATGTAATGGGCTTTGCATCCAGCCTCAGGAGCACTGTACCACTCTGCTCTCAAAAATGAAGGACTGTTTTTTCTATCACTGCACCATCTCTTTCCAGGTTTTACTGTTGAATTTTCTTAGCACATATTCACTTGATTGATTTTACAAATAATACCATATTTTACAGTGTCCATGAACCCAGATTACACTAAAACTGGTTTCTCAGGACCTACTGAAAACAGCAGGTGACTTTCCACTGCTTTCAGAAGGTACTGGGTGCTCCTGCTCACTCTACAGCATTACATTTTCCTTAGTACTGCATGTTTCTTTGCTTGAAAAAGCAATCCATGGCACCAGCAGCCAAGTGAACATTCGGCAGGCCACTGCACACATATCTGTAGTGAACACAGGTGGTAGACAGTGCTGATTCAGTGTCCTGCATAGAGATTTCAGATTTTTTTTTTTTTTTTTAATTTTTAGGCCACTAATCCATGTAGGTTTAAACTGTTCAGCACCCAGGGAGCATCACTGGTGGACAGAGAAAAGCAGTAATGGTTTAGCAGAGAGTGCTGGTTTTGGGGAAGGGTGATAACACCTTCCATCAGAGGAGGAGGCTTTGCGGCTGATGCTGTCATACCTGAGAGCAGGCACTGCAGGCAGACTCCACACCTCTTTGCCTGGCCTGTTCCAAACACCGGTTGTTGGTTGTTTGCAGCATGTTCTCTTCATGATTTCTTCTTTAATCTTCCGTTGTTTTCCATCTTCAAGCTGTCCCATGAGAGTGTTTGTTGCCCTCGTTTCTTCCCACTTGCTCTTATCCCTACTCCTCGCTGCTCCTCTTATCCTCCAGCCCTTTTTTTTCCCTTAGCCGAGTGCACATTGTCCCAGCCTTAGCAGACATCAAAGAGATGTAAAGGATTGGATGTCCCCTTTGTAAGTCGATCACCTTGCCCTGTCACTGTGAATATTCATGTGTCTCCAGGCTGCAGGCAGCCCTGGGGTGAAGGAGCACCTCCACTACCGGTGGGTCTTCGGTGCCAAATTTGAGCAGAGCTAACTGCTTTGGTTCAGTAATACCCTGCAGCAGGAGATTTTACAGGTTAATTCCCAACCACTATGAAGAGTTGCACCTTTATGTGCTGCATGTTCACTGGCCTTTGATTCCCCCTCTTCCTTGAGTCCTGGGGCAGCAGCACACCCGTTATTTTTCATGTAATTTTGGCACACATTTCTTGATTGCTTCTTGTCCTATCATTCTTTCCAGTCCAAATGATTTCAGTCATTTCAGTCTTGACTTTTCTTTTAATTTAATTTTAATTTTCATTTCATTGGTGTAGAACTGACCTTTGGCCCAGGTGTTGACTTCCAGCACATGCCACAAAAGCATCTGTGGTGCAGCATTTGCGTGTGTAAAGAGGTGCAAGAGCCAGCAGAGCAAACCCAGGTGTTTGCAGGGAGGAGCTGGTGCTGGGCTCTTGTTGCTCCTCTTCCCCTTGAGGCTGAGGGGAGCAAAGTGCCCACAGGGGCCTTGTCCCTCTGCTCCTTGGCTGGGCCTGGGGGGCTCAGCTGCCTCCTTGGGTCTGGGGATGCTCACTCCCTTTGCCTCCATGTGCTCTCACATATTTCAGCTGAGGTGGGAAGATCTGTCAGAATCTGATGAAACAATCACTGAACTGGGAATTGGATCAAATTGGGAATTTGAATTGCCCAAAGCCCAAGTGAAGTGATGGCCAAATGGCAAGGAAGAACTGCTTCTTTTCAGCCCTTGGAGCACACAGCTGAGCTCCCAGCCAGCAGGACGGTCACTACCTCCACACAATTTACCAGGCTCCAAACTACACTTTAAATACATGAATAGTCATCAACTGCAGGCAGCAGCTTAGCTGCTGTAGCTGAATTTCAGCCTCAGCAAAGACAGGTGAGAAGTGGAGCTGAACTGACATCTCCATCTCCTAACGGGTGTGAGAGGCGACAGCAAAGTCTGAGATCTGCTGTGAGATCAGAAGTTCCAAGGGCTTGGAACATCTCTTACATCAGTGAGCTTTGTTTATTGCAACCAGCTATTTTGATTTCTTAATCCAAGAGTAAAGCCTTCTGGCACTGAGCTTGTGGGATAATAAATGAAAGGATAATTCAGTGGAATGGGAACTTCTCAGTCAGCTCAAACAGATCCAACACCAGCACTGTGTGGTTTTCTGTGGAGGTGGAAGTACGTGGGTACCTGTTGCCTTTGCTCTCTTGCTGACAATACATAAGCCTAAGTAGGTCAAACAGGAACAATACTCATTTTTAAAAGAGAACTATAAGCATTTCTAGTTTCTCTCTCTCCCTCTCCCTTTTTTTTTTTTTTTTTCCCAGGACTTTAATCTTTTATATGAAGAAGCAAAGTATTACCAGCTGCAGCCAATGATTAAGGAACTTGAGCGATGGAAACAAGAGAAAGAACAAAGGAAACATTTCCAGCCTTGTGACTGCTTGGTTGTAAGAGTGACTCCAGATCTGGGGGAAAGAATTGCATTGAGTGGGGAGAAGGCTTTAATAGAAGAGATCTTCCCAGAGACCGGGGATGTCATGTGCAACTCTGTGAACGCGGGCTGGAACCAGGACCCCACCCACGTTATCAGGTTTCCCTTGAATGGATACTGCCGGTTGAACTCAGTGCAGGTAATGAATGGCCTTTCCTGCTCCCTCATCCGCTGCTGGGGTGCTTTTTTACTATGTCTTGTTCAATTATATGCAAATTATTTGCTTCTGCCCAATTACTTTCAGTGCTTATACGGCAAGGAAACATTTTTCTGCCTGGTGAGATCAGAGTCTTTCAGGTTTTCCTAAGTCTAAGCAGAAAAATACATTTAGATTTTGTGTATGTTAGTGCCATGCTGGCCTCATAATGGTGTTATACTGATAAATGCTAATTTTTTTCATCAATGTATAGCCTTTGGCAGTTTTTTTTTTTTTCCTCCAAAGTGCCTCTAGGAAGAAAGAGAGAGTTCCAAAAACTACAAAAAAAATCTCCACACCATTTTATAGAAAATGCAACAATGTGTAAATGCATAATTTATGTCTCACTCATAATTAAATGATGGTGCCTGCGGGATGGACTTAAAAAAATTGATCTCTGCACTTTTTTTTTTTTCAAAAGGATGTTCTATAAAAATTGCCCAGAGTATTTTAAACAAAAATGTATTTCATTTTATACTCAGAGTTTTGACATTAGGTTTAAAATTAAACATATGAAACAAAAGAAGATAACTGGACAGATAGGTGGATGGCAGCAGGAATAAATACATGGTCTGTGTTTGGGCAGGCCTGTGGGCATGCAGCGCCATTTCTCAGGGATCACCAGTGCTGCAGCCAGAGCTCTGCTGGTGTGGCTGTCCTGGGGCTGTGGGGAGGAACCAGGCCATGGTGCCCTTAACTTGGGCTTTAATTAACACGGGCAAGACAGAGCTCTTGGTTTTCTTGTGTATTCCTTTGGAATACACTGCAAATGCTTGTGTTATGGGAAGGGAGATCAACCTAGAGGGGAATATTTCCCAAGTTACCATCCTCTGCAGGTGGGCTGGGGCTGCAGATGTGAACTGGGCTGTGGGAAATGCCAGGGTTGCCTTGATAAACTCCCCTGTGGGCAAAAGCCCACAGAAGAGCTGGTCCGTGGGCCAGGCTGGACTGGCTGGGGAGGGAGGACAAGAACCTGGAGCTCCTGTGCCTGTGTGGGTGTTAC
Organism: Certhia americana; assembly: GCA_018697195.1. Lineage (NCBI taxonomy): Eukaryota > Metazoa > Chordata > Aves > Passeriformes > Certhiidae > Certhia > Certhia americana. The sequence goes on along the minus strand of CM031867.1, from coordinate 2,217,220 downwards.
ACCAGGCTCAGGTACCCTGTGTCTCCCTGACTGCCAAGGGACATCTTCAGGAGAGCTGCAGCCCCCTGGATATGTGAAGGTGGGTGGGCTTAGCAGTGACCCCAAGTGCATGGGCAGCATTCCCTGTGCACCCTGCACTGCAACCATCCCAAACCCACTGGGCCTGCCTGGCCTTTGGTGCCAGACTCCCAAGTGCTGTATTTGGTTTACTTCACCAGGTTGCAGAGTCCTTAGCAATTTCACACTTCGGGTTTGGCAAGGTTTGGGGTGGGTTTGGCAAGGTTTGGGGTGCGCTGCCCCAAGCCCCGGGGGTTGGTCAGCAGCAGCTGGGTGTGCTGGCAGGGGGACAGGGAGGTGTCTTCACTGCTGTGCTGGGAGGAGAGGAACAGTTTAGCTCGGGTATGTGGGTAGGGAAGAGCATTTGAATCCCAGCCATGCTGTCCATGGGACCCTGTTAGATCACCCAAGGAATTAGAGGAGCTGAAACCATAAAGGGTCACGGTGAGCCAGTGACCAGCTCAGCACTGCCTGGCAGAGCTCTGGGTGCCCACATGAGGTGAGGGTTGAGCACTCAGCTCTCTTACCCAGTGCTGTAACTCGTAGGACACATGTGCTACATGTGTAGTAAAAGCTGAACACTAATTATTTTTATTATTTGAATGTGTTTTGAATTCGGTCAAAATTCAGACAGAATCAAAGGGTCTCTTTGCAAGTTCATGTTGTGGAAAAAATTTCTGTCAAAGAGTCTACAGTATAAGTAATACTGTTAAATTACATCATTTTACTAAATTACATCATTTTACTATATAATTAATAGAAAGTGTTTTCAAACACTTTCTGGAAAATGATGCATTTCTGAGACCAAAGGCTGATGAAATCAGCAGCTAATTAGCATTGGCTCTGATGAACTCTGGTCAGCTCACAGGCACTGCTCTTCCCCCTCCAAGGATTTTTTTTTGGCAAAACAATATTAAGTCAAAAGCTGGAACTACAGTGAGGCAAATGCAGAGACTTAAGAGAGATGGGTAGTGGTTGGAAGAGCAGAATTGCTCACAAAGAATCCCAAAGAGCAACACAGGAAGCCTATCTGCTGCTTGCTGAGGTGATACGTTACTTCTGTCTCCCTATGCTCTGCTCAATGTAGTTGGTACACAATTGCAATATTTGTACATTTTTTCCTATGTTTTAAAAGCATTTTCATTGCATGCTTTGTATCAAGAACTGTGCATATAAAACAAAGAACATCAACACCTAATAGGCAAAAAAATACAGTTACTCTTAATTTTACACCCATTTGTAATTATATATGGGCATAGGTTTTTTCCAACTCCTTGCAATAGGTTCTGGTGGGAATCATGAATTTACCTTAGAGAAAATTCTGTAATGCTTGTGAATGTTAAACATTAAGTCTTCATAATTAAGAATGTATTTGTTAATATGCTACAAAATTCAAATGAAGTGCACTAAGTGAAAGGATCAGGTTTCCTTTTGGAAAACCTTCCAACAAAATCAGATGTGCTTGGAATATTGGAAGACAGAATATATTAAATCAGAGCAGAAATCCTCTATTTAATAATGTGCATGTGTCCCTGTACATGGGGGAGTCACAGCTGATACTCAGTTTTTGGCATATTCTCTCTGCAGATTTTCAGCAAAGCAGCTCTGATTTCAGCAAAGTAGCAGAGATGATCACTGCTTTCCCCCCTGTCCTTATCTTACCTTCCAAAGAAATAATGTTATAGAGTCAAATTCTCTAAATGGAATTTAAACCTGTCCATGTTCAAAATGCTGTTCAGTCTCATGCATGGAAGGACTGAAAGGAGCTTTTCTCTCTAGACCTGAGCTCAGCCTCATCCAAGTGACACTTAAAACTGCAGTATTTAAACATCCTCAGCATTGTTTATAGGATTTGGCCTGTTCTGTTTCTTGCTGAGAAAATTGATGATCCCAAGGTTTTTAACACCAGATTGTAGCCTGCAGTCTGGTCCTTCCAGCACGTACTGAGCAAAAATGAATCACTTTGTTTGGTGTGTGGTGCTCTGAGGTGTGATGTCTATCTGGGCTGGGTGTTTGCAGTGAGAGAGGCTCAGTGGAAAAGAATCCTGTGTTAACATCCAGCTTTCCATAGCTTTGGTCTGAGGCAAGCCAAGGGCACCCCCCTGCTTGTTTTGTCTTACAAGCAAATTGATTTAAAAAACTTTTTGGCAAGGATTTTGAAGTCACATCTCTCTCAGAAATCTTACCTGTCAATTCTCTGTTCCACTCTCCAGTTCAGTGGGAGAAGCCTCCTTTCCCATGGCTGGGTTGCCTCTCATCTTCATCCTGTCAGGGCTAGGAGTGGTGATCATAATACAGGCAGAATATATTCCAGCCTGTGAAACAGCAGCCTGCTGATGTCTTACTCCTCCTGTCTCAGACTCCTCCTGCCTTCATCTCTGAGCAGTGTTGGTGTCTGCACCTTATTTCCTTCCTACAGGCTGTACACAGCCTGGGCAAGTAAGAGGGATGAAAGCTTTCTTTCTCTATCTTAAATGTATTTTATTAACCCACTCTCCTGCCTCTTCTTTTCTTCTCTCCCACTTCATTTTCCTTCCAAACTCTGGTGTGATTTTTTGATCTTTCAGTTCTACTACTTTCTTGCAGTGTATGTAAAAATCAGGGCAAAAGTCAGGGAGATTTGGCAGATGTGACTTTCTGAGAATGTTAAGTCCCTGTGTCCCAGGGCCATGCAGAACTCCTCAGGCAAGTTGATTTTCAGCAGACTGGCCATGACTTAGGAAGAGCTCTGCTGGAGCAGCCTCTTTCCTTTGCCCATCCTTAGAGCCAGGGTAGTAAGAGTAAAATGTTTTAGTTACCCCTGAAAAGCCAGACCCTGGATTAAATGCAGATGGATAACACAGGCAGCCCCTAAGGAGGGATCGAATGGATTAAAGCCATCAAATGCTGCTGCCATGGTTTGCATTGCACTACGACACCACCTTGGACACAGCTGTTCTTCCAAAATCATGTTTCTGGAAAAAGCAAAGCCAACACTCAGGCAAAAGAAGTGGTGCACTGAGAAATGCACTGTGGCCTCTCGTGGGTCTGTGTGAAGGCGGGGGCAGTGCTCACAGTGAAACTGAACACATACCAAACTCCTTCTAGACCCTAAGCCCAGGAAAGTACGAGTTCACTGTCTGGAGGTGGATGTAGTGCTAAGACACTTCCCTGGGATGAAGAACAAGTTTGTAAGGGCTTGGTCCAGGGTGCTGTGGGTGCAGAGAGGTGTCACACAGGGCTGGTGCTGCTGTGACCTGGACCCTCAGGTTTAATAAACCATGGGGTCACTTCCCTGTTCCTCGTGCTGCCACAGTGGGAGCCACACTTTGGGTGAGGCACTTGAAGAACAGCACAGGCTGCTCCTTGATGGCATTTATCAGTAGAGAAAAATACAGCAACCATTTTTCCAGGTTGCTGCCCAGGACTCAGGAGAGCCTGAGTGGGTCCTGCATTGTCGTCTGCCCAAGGTGGATCTGGCATCTGCCCTGACCTGACTCTGGGAGAAGCCTGGTGTGTCCTGCTGTGCTGGGAAGCAGAGTATCAACACAGTGACACACGTGAAAGACGGCCCTGATTCCAGTGCCAGGATCAGTATATCCTGGGGAAATGTGCTGTGTGACAGTCGCAGAAATTAAAGTTGCCTCTGGGTTCCTTAAATTCATGCATCTAAATTGCACCAGCTTTTCTTTAGAAGGAGAAAGAGAAAATACATATTTGGGTAGTACAGATTAACCTCTTTCTTGGGCCAGAACTTTTCCCTGTTGTCTTCATCCTGGCTCTGCATCCTGCCCCTGCCATGCTTTGCTCCCTTCCAGTGGGGGCAAAGAGCTGTGATTGCCACAAAGATCTGGTAGATGTGTCACTTGAACTCCTAATGCATTTTCATCTGCCAAGGAAGTGCTTCTCAGCCCCCTTCTCTCTCAGACAGTTCATATTACTAATGAATAATTGGCACTTTTTATTAGAACTTAAACCTGATGTTGCTTTCTATAAGGTGTGAAGAGCATCGGTCTCACCACGGTCTAGTATTTTACTATATAATGTACTAAGCTGCTCTGCAGAGTGCTTATTTCTTTGATTAATTTTTGTTTTCTACAGAGGTTTGCTGAGAGCGAGACTTTAATCACAGTATAGTCATTTAACAATAAGTTATAGAATTATAGCTGAATAATCTTCATTCGATGAGGACTCGAAAGACTAAATCCATCATTTAGCTCTGGTGCTTCCGAATGCTTTTATCACTAAAATTTGCTAAATATTAATCTGATTTTTTTTTCCCTCCACGCTGCAGGTGCTCGAAAGATTATTTCAGAAGGGATTTAACGTGGCAGCTTCCTGTGGTGGTGGGGTGGATTCCTCCCAGTTCAGCGAATACGTGCTGTGTCGTGAAGACAGACGACCACAACCCACCCCAACAATCAGAATAAAACAGGAGCCCCTGGACTAGACCCTCCCCACGCCCCCTTTGTAACCGTAGAAGTGTTTAATAGTCCCTTATGTGAAACACTAAGGATTTGCAAAACAGTATTAGCAAACAGATTTTGACTTTATGTTGCCAATTAGTGGTATTCTGAAACTACCTGTCACATAGCCAGCCATGGAATGCATTTGAGAAACCAGTTGTCTGTTGTTCACGGTGGAGTTCCTGAGCACACTCGGCACGGCAGGGCTGTGATGTACTTTGGGCTGACGAGCAGTGGTGTGGAACAGGCAAAGCTTCTGAAACCCTGGCCCTGGCCTGGACTTCTGCAGCAAGAGCCATGGAAGCAGTGGAATGGCCCAGCAGGAGCCCAGGGACACCCCAGAGCTGCGCTGCGGGGACGGTGGTGTCTGCTGGAGGAAGAACCCTAAAAACTGCACTGAGAACCTTCCCTGACTGCTGCCCCCCTCCATATCAGACGTGCTTTACACCCCCAGCATCATGGTCACCTGGTGATTGTACTCACCCACATGAGCAAATGGCTTATTTTTATACTACATTTCCAACCGAGGTCTCTCTCTGGGAACAGGATCCAGAACCAGAAAAGGACTGATTCATAGTCACTGGTGCTCAGTACTTAAACACCGCCCACCCCCCCTCAAACCAAACAAAAAAAGTGAAGAGAAATTAGACAGGCCCACTTACAGCAATATTTGCAACAGTAGGGAACTGGAAGCACAAAATAAAATGCCATCCACCATCACACGAGGGTCACATACCCCACGTGGAGCTGTAGCTCCTTTAAAGCCAATCTTGTTTTGACGCAGCAACTGTTAAGTTTTGCATCATCAAAGAAGTGTGGTTCTACCAAGCCACCCTTCGTTAATCATTTACTAACCATGTTAGAAGCCCATATTTAGCAGGAAAGTTTGAGAATTTTGGACAAGCCCACTCTTTATGGGTCTAGAATTCTTGCAAAGAGTTGTTAAAACCCTGTATTGCCATTGCCAGATGAAAGCAGGCTGCCTTTGGTTTAAATTGTTTTTATCATTTTAAATTATTATTAAAATTTGAATTCTGTAGCTGCCCTCTATCTGTATAACCTTCTCTGTAACAAAGTCAGGGGGTCTGTCTGCAGGAGGGTCCTGATTCTGCCAGGACCTGGCACTGACTCACAGGGCTTTCTAACTCAGGAGACAGCACCGTGTTTGCAGGTGCAAGGTTAAAAATAACATTCTGCTAAATCCTGTTTATTGTTGTTTAGCATGATTGGGTCCTCAATCACTAATTCATCTGTTAATCACAATTTAGTTCCTCCCACATTAATTTATAGAATACTGTTGTAGATGCTGAATTTTAATTAAACTCTTTTTAGATGCATAAATATGGCCATATGGAACAAGGGACAGAGTATTAAGTGGTCAACAGTTCTTACTGCAAATTCATTGCAATCAGGCAAAATTTAAAAGTCATGTTTAAGACTAGTATTTTCAAAAGCAATGAGCTGTACTGACTATCCAAGGTAAAAATCTAGGCAGGGGTCTAATTTTTGGTAAAGGGCTGGATACCTGTCCATGGAAAATCAGACCTCTGCAGGTTTTCTCACCTTGGTCACCCAACTCAGAAATCTCTAATGGCAATCCTGGCCTGTTGGCCTGCTACCTTAGCAGAACAGTTGAGCAAATCTGTCTACTTTAAGAGTTGTAAAGTTATTTTATTTTGTGGTTTTATACTTGTACGACATTCTAAAGTTGCTAGGCATTGCCATATTTGAATATATGGCACAGCATTCACCTTTGTATGTAAGATATCTGTAGAATTGTATATTATACATTTAATATTGTAAAGAACTTAACGTATAATTGTCATGTATTTGTGTATGCACATTTCTTATACAGTACTTCATGCCATAAACATTTCTGTAAAGTAAATGAACAAAAACAAGCACGTAGGGTGGAACACTCACTGTATCTCCCATGTTGTTTGAAAGAGGTGAGAATTTTTGATTGCGTCTTGTCCAGCCCTTTGCTCCATTCAGCTTGATGTAGCCATGTCTTACAAAAAGATAGAAGTTTTATTTATTACTTTCATACCTTTAAGTCCAAAGTATCCTTCAATAGTCTATTCAGGTTCTTGTTTTTATCCTGTATCCACTCCTGCCCTGCCCTCTGGCACGGGGTGAGCTGAGCACTTCTGGCAGCACACCCTGTGCAGTTCTTACCTCTCAGCCAGGGAATAAAGGTGATATTCCATCCCAGGGGCTGCTCCTGCCCCTGGTGCTCTCCCCAGGCAGCTCTGGGGAGCGCAGACTGGGACGGTGCTTTTACACATCTGTGGAACGTTGGAAGTATTCGTGGTTGGGTGGTTGGTTGGTTGGTTTTTCCTCAGTTTAGTGTTTACTGTATTTTTTTATGGCTCAATAAAGCAGCTCCTGTAGTTGGGGCAGCTTTGCTGAGGTGGCATTGGAAAGGGTTCCAGGCTGCGCCAGCCAAGTTAAATGTGAACTTGAGATGGATAGTTTAAACCATGACATCACAGCATTGACTGCAAAACAGCACAAAGGCAAGGAAGACATGTGGAAACAATCACTTTCTTAGAAGAAATATGCCTTTAAAAAAAAAAAAAAAGTTAAGCTAGGACATGTTCTTTTAGTTAGTAACTTCAGGTCACTTATTTAAAGATTATTACAGTTTCATTTATATATTTTTTACTTATTTCCCTATATTTTTAGGCATCAATATCAGCAAAAACTGATTTGAATATTTACTTCTGGCCTTAAACCACAGCAACATAACTTAATGAAGAACATTGCTCAGCATCACTAAGATGTTTTAAAGCACCACAGAATGCCAGTGGAGTGGTGCTGTGCAGCCAGCCCATGTTGGCGTGGCGAAGGCCAAGAAGCAAAGCACAGCCTGGTTTTTCACCTAATCCCATTGAGCAAAACTGTTCTGATTCGCTGTTGCTGAGCACTGGCCCCGTGCTTGACGAGCACGAGGCTTCACGAGCACTTTGTGTCCAGGCTGTCACAGCTCCAGTGGCAGACAGAAAGTGAAAGAGAATGTTCTGTTGTGCTTGTGGGACTCCTCGCTCCCGAGAAGGCCACTGCTGAGTGCATCCATTCTCTGTACTGATGGCACCGAGGTTTGTTGACAATTTTATTAGATGTTTCGCAAAGGATAAGAATCAGCACAACAAAACATTGAAGTATTTGGTTTTAATATTTGTTTGTGGGTATTCTGTTAATATTTTAATGCAAAATGTTTCTGACCAGTGCTTAAGAACTACAAGACAATGTGAAATTCATGTTTGATAAATTAATACTGTATGTCACTCGATGTGTTACTTTAGTAAATTGTTTTATTTCTTTACAAAATAAGTACAAATAAGGGAGTATGTTTTCACACAAATTGGGGGTATTTACCAGTATGTACAGAAATCATCAAAATAACATAACTCTAATAAACACAAGGCCTTTATAAACAATATGTACAAATTATCAATACATTTAAAACATAACTTTACACTTCCTGGCCTTAAATACCTTATGAATAATCTTTTGGCTAAATAGCAGCAGTATAAATTTTCTTCTGCTTTTCATAAACCTTAAAAAATAATTAAAACCTTTGTTTTTAAAACTATTGGACAAATAGTTCTATTTGTGCTTTCACTATGGTTTCCCATCAAAAAAAATATTGCCTCAAAAAAGTGGCAAGCATAACATAGTAAAAATGGAGAAGATAAATAAGCAAATGTCTCCCTTCCGTGGTGACTGTAACACTGTGAACTTTGCAGCACAGCTCGTGCCCCCTGCCTGCTCATGTCCTACTCGATCCCCATTTCTCAGACTCACACCGAAGGCGCTCCGCTTTCGTGTGGGCCCAAATTCTGCTTCAGCAAAGCATTTAAAAGGCATTCACCCCACCTTTAGGTACTTACAGCTGCTCCTTATGCTTAAAGCCACGTGCCTGTGCAGGAGCCTCTCCAGGCTGGAGGCCTTGGTCCAGTTTTCCAAGGCAGAGGTGTCTTCACTCCAGGTGGCACCAGGCTGCCAGGGCTCACCTGCTCTCCCCACTCCAGGAGAGCAAGTGGGCCCCAAAAACTTTTACAGTGATTTTAAAAATCCATATAGAATACTCTAAAATCTTAACTGAACAATATTCTCTTTTAAAACCACCATTAAACCATACTCTTTGCAATAAATAAATTAACATTTTTTTAGAAAATAAAACCCAACTTTGAATCTTGTTACTAACCAGCTGCTACAAATGCGCAAAAGGTTGATGGGATTTAGAAAACAACTGGAAGCAAGTCAAGGTAACTCAGCTGAGACCCTGCACACAGATTTCATACACTTAAGATTTGGTTCAGCAAATGGCTCAGGAAATGAGCTGTGCAGTAAAAGCAAAAATCCTAAATATATAAAATTTGTGGGAGTGTGCAGTGGCTAGTCTCTTGGCTGTGCAAAAAATTGCCATTACAACTACGTTAAATAGCAACGGATATCACCATGGTTAGTGAGACAGTGCTAGTAAACTGAAAACAAAACATGCCCAGCACATGAGTGAACACTCAAGTGAACACCAAGGCTGGGACCCACTCCTGTGAACCCTTCCCAGGCCTGGCCAGGAGATGGTTTACGTGAGCCATTGCATTTGTGTAACTTCAACACCACCTGCTTCAGCCTTACCTAAAATGGCCAAATGGAGCAAGACTTCGATGTTGATTTTATTTGTGGAGTGAACATTTTAAAACCTTTTGCACATGTTTTTTTGTAGTTTATATATATATATATATATATATATATTTATTTTTTTTTTACATAAAGGGAATTTATTGCATGTGTCTGACAATTTTACAAAACAAAATTACTGGAACATTGACTTCTGAAAAAAATAGAAGGCACATTAAAATGACAGCTTTCAAAGCAAGTTGAGCTTCTGTGGAGCAATCCGTACAAGTGTTGGCTTTATTTAAGCAGAGCTCGGTAGAGCAGGAGGGAACGGCTCATTTCTCGCTCCTGTTCCATGTAGAAGATGAAGTCCCTGAGGTTCACTCGTGTTATTTTCTGCCGGGGGTACTGCCGGGGGGAGGCCGTGCCCAGCCCTGCCTGGCTGCCCCCACAAACCCCCACGCCCTGCAAGAGAACACACCACAGCTGAGTCCTGCAGCAGCCAGGGCCTTCCTCCTCTCAGGGCTGCTGCATTCTTCCAAACAGCTCCACAGGGTCACTGTGAGCCTCATTCTCAACACATTATGTGAGGGGGTTTTGTACTGTTATGATTTTTTCTATTCTTCTGAGTCTCACCGAGTTAACCTGAGTAAAGGCCTCAAGTGCAAACACGTGAGGCTAAACCTCATTCACTTACAACTCAGGACAAATCCCTCCTGCTATAGTCATGTTCACTGTAGACATACGCAACCAGTTTTAATTCAGGAGCCTTTTAAGAACAAAATGATTTTCAGCAGATAAGGCCATTAATATATCAAATGTGTGCGTGATCCTGCTGCTCATTCAAGGACTGGGAACAGGTGAGTGGCATATTGGGAGTCCCCACAGGGATCCCAGTTCTCTCCTCTGGGTCTGCTGAAGAGAAGGGTTCAGTGTGGGGAGATACTCAGCACTAACAGTCAAAAAATTAAATGGAAAAATCACAAAGACTCGGACGTTGTGTGATGATAAATAGAAACATTAGTATCCTTGTTTTGACAGCTATGTTAAATAATTACATATTTTAAAATCAGTTTACTGGTACTGAGTTACTGAATACCTCACCCTGGCTTTGTACATAGAGAGAAAATTCTTAAACCGGGCTTGAGAACACTGAGCAGTCTGAATATTTAGAAAAGGAAAGGACATAATTACAGCCCCTGCAGTCTCATGGAGTTTAAGCTGAAACCTGATGCATACACATGTTCAGTTGTTTTTTCATCCATAGGAGTCCATTGTTTTTATTAATTCCAATTGGTTTGTAGCAAAATAAAGCGTTCTAACTTAGAAAAATAGCTTTTAATCTCTGAAAAGATTTAAGCTATTTTTCAAACTTCTAAGACATCTGGTAAAATTTTCAGTACTTTTAATATCCCAAATTTACTTACTGCTGCTCAAACCTACCTTTCTTTCCCCAGGAAATACTTATTCTAAGATCTTGACTCCAGACATTAAGAATACAGTTAAGGGTAATTTTACTACTGAAAGGTTGTAGGGGAAACATACATGGTCTGCTGAGAGCAAGGCATGGCACCTTTTCCCTCTATCCACCATGGTCAGTCTGACTCCTTGCAGAACTGCACCATTCATGTTATTTGTCCCACACCTGCTTGTTCAAATACAGCAGTGGCAAATCCTGTTCTGTAACCACAAACACAAAAGGCTTAATGGAGTGCAATGAATGTGGCTCAGCTTGCAGGGAATAGAGGGAGAAGCCCACAACCTTTGGGCACCCAGAGCATTTGAGCTGAGGGATTCTGCTCTCCAGTATGGAGCAGTTTTTGTTAATTGATTGAGCACTGAACCTCACTGCTCAGAGGAAATGCAGCTGCAAGGGCTGCTCATCCATGCTGGAGCCAGACACATGCCCAGTGCATAATCCAAGTATTCAGCAGTGCTTTGAGTTCAGACCTTAACCCAAGAAACACTGCATTCCTAAAAGATACAATATAATTTAAACTCTTCCTCTCTGTCTTTTGAAGGTTGGAACACCTTGACCTGCCTCCCAATCTGCCAGGGCTGTGCCCACTGTTTCTAAGTCCTTAAGAAACTGCTGTGTGTGTATTTATCTTAAATCAAGCTGACTCAAAAAATACTTCTCTTTCTTCTCTCTTCCCCCCATGATGCATCTCTCCCCTGCCCACAGCACTAATTTCAGATTCATCCTGACTACAGGACCTGTGACAAATACACTCGTAAGGAACGTGGCCACCTTAAACTCATTGGAAACCACTGTCCATAGCACTCTGGACTGGGAGCATCACACACACAGTTACCAAACAGTTAGAGAAAAACTGCATAATTTAAAAAAAAAAATTAAAAAATCTTTATATAAAACTATTTCTTGAATCAGTTGAATTACATTTGCAGCAAGGAACTGCTCTCTATTTGGACAGAGTAGCTGAAATTAAGATGTGCCAAGTCATATTTGTTGCATTTATCACCAGAGATACTGAACTTCACCAGAGGAAGAGCATATCCTTAACCAGCAGCAGAACATGGCACCAAACTGTGCACATTTGTAACCACACTCCTGAGCCCATCAGTTACCTGATCATGTTCTGGAGTTGTTTACCAAGGTGAAAAACAATCATAAAAAGTTATTTTAGAAATACAGAAGCAAATCTGCAAGCTGACAGAACAATAATTTATATGTGTCAATATGATCACTAAATTAATAAAAAACAGTTTGGTACTGCATTGTACTCAAAATTATTCTGCAAATGCTATTCAAAAAAATTAGACTCCTAAATGCCATAATTATTTAATTGCATACATGAATTCGAGTATAGTTAAAAATAATGGCCAAGAATAGTGGAATTGAAGTAATTCAAAATTTTCTCAAGAAAAGTCACTTTTTTTTAATCAGCATGACAGATTTTTCATCAACCCAAATGAGCCCATGTTTTTGTATCTATGGCAACTAATCAGAGTTACACAGATAAAAGCTCTAATAAAAGAATAAATGCTTGTAAATTGTTTACCTCCTTTATTTCCTGGCCTGCCATATGCAAGCTATTCCCAAATCCCACACACTCAAATATGCCTCAGCGCTAGTTTCGTATCAGTGAACTTCTAGTTATAATTTTAGGAAAACTTGAGACCAGAAAAAAACCCATGTAATTTATATGTGAACTTTCTGCCTCTTCATTTTGAGATGGCTTCCAAACAAGAGTTACAGTGACTTCCTATCCCCTTCTCTCCCAGCCTCTCCTTTCCCCACTGCCTCTCTTCCCTGCTCCTTTCTTGTGACACCCCTGGAGATTGGGGACTGCCTCGGACCTGGCAGCTGCAAATCCCACAGCAGAGAGCAAACAGATTCTCCTGTGGTCTCCTTTCAGGGCTCCAGGGCATGGGGAGCACCTGAGACTCCCCCCAGCTCCTGCTGCTGGCCAGGGCTGAAGAGAAAATCAATTCATGGAAAGTCACAGGCAGGAATTTGTAACCCTGCCATGGTGCCGTGCTCATGGTTAACCTGTAATCCCAGAGCCACTGAGACAGTCCCAGCCTGTCTGCCTGAACAGCTCTCCTGCAGCCCCGTGAGCTGATGAGGAGAGAGCTCACAGCACTCCAAATCACAGTGCTGGACTGACAAGCTTAATTCAACTGCTGGAAGCTACCTAGCTTGAAATTACAGGCTTCAGAAGAATCAGAGTAGTTACTCCTTCAGTGTGCACACTTTGAAGCAATTCTGAATTTATGTCAGATGTGACACAAGATTTGGGCCATCTTTCTCAGCCTGTTTGCTATTTTCATGATTTTCCTCTATGAGAAAACTCTGAGTTGTTTGCAAAGGGAAATACAAACAGTTCAGAATAAAATACTGACCAAAGATTTGTAGATAAGGAGCTAAGTATACAAGAGTCTGCCACAGAAACAAACCTCTCTGAGTGACAGGGAAACTCCAACAAGCCCTGTGCACAGTGGGGCCAGCAAAGCCTCATCTGAGTCACAGTTCTCTGGCACTGACCACTGACAGAGAACACACCAGCTGTGTTTACTCTGACCACAGTAAACACAGCTCCTCTACAGAGTGTACATCACCTCTCCTCTCCCCAGGAACACTCTGGGCCCTTCCCCAACCACCAAGTCCCCTGCCTCTCAAACCTTCACCCATCTCAAAACTGCGTCAGTGCCACTCCATGGTCGGCTCTTGTCCCACCCTCAGGTGACACAGGTGGGTCCCCATGTGACCCCCTGGGGCTGCAGGAGCTCCTCAGCCCCCAGGGCCACCCAGAGCTCATGGTGCAGCCAGTTCCTCTGGAGAGCCCAGCCAGCCTCCCTCTGCTGTACCCAAGCCAACAGCTCCCACTCCTGCAGGGACTGAAAATCTCGAGCTCCCTCCTACCTCTGTCCTCCTCCTGCTGGGCCCAAACACCCAATTTGATCCCTGAGGATCCCCAAAGGTTTAAAGGCTGCTGTCTGAGCCAGAGAGACCCATCTCTTCCAAAATGGTCTCATTCCAAAATGAGCAAACTCACCCACTGCTTACGAAGTAGTAGTGTCTTTGTGCATTAAATTACAATAGTTACAGCAGCAGGTGGATGGAAATCAAAGCCTGTAAGTCCCAAAAATGTGCTGTTCCTGTTCGAGATAGAAGTGCTTTCACAGAAGAAAGCAAATGTAATACAATCTACACTTATTTTTATAACAATGATTTCTACTGTTGAACCATTAATTATTTTTTTTTTTCCTTCACAAACCTGCATCCCTTCAACTTTGAATTAAGGAACCATGGAAATATAGTACAGTATTCCTGTCAGGGAACAGAAAGATAAGGGCAAATAGAAGATTGCATTTAATATTTTATCCATCCTTCCTTCACCACAAAACAATTCAGTGCTGACATCTCTGCTTTGAACAGAGTCTTGATCTGCGGCTATTGCGTCTCTGTGAGCCAGAGACAAGGCAATAATGATAAAAGATCTGCTGGGTTTCTTCCCAGGCTACATGGCACATCCTTGTGGCAGACTTCACTTCAAGCCAAAGTCTGAAAGTGGGAATCATACAGCAACAACTCAAAGCCAAACTATGGAGTAAAGTACACCAGGAATTTTGTCTCTGCAAGCTGCATGCACTCCAGAGGAGTGGGAAGATAAGGTATCTATTAGTCTGCTCTTATGAATAAGAGGCCTTGAATCACAAGAAACATTCTGGAGATATTCTGAAGCAATTATGTTTTTACTTGCATAAAATGCTATTAGATCTTTGGCTGAGAGGCACATGAAAAACAGGTATAATACTATGTATGATCAGCTGTCCCACATAAATTAGGATTTAATTCAACAACTACTGAGGCTAATAGTAATGATTTCACTGAAACATCCTAAAATTAATATGCCTCTGAAGTACAGAAATGTAATAACTGTTCATCAGCACCTCAAAGATTAACAATACTATATGAATATAATTATATCTACAAAAATACTGTGCATCTTCATATGTACAACATGGTGGCTCTACAAGTGTCTTTAGAAAGATTCATCACCAAAATCTATCATTTAGACCTTCAGATGAGCAGCATTTACAGTCCCATGCTTTCTTCAGAAGCTGGTTATTTTCATTTGCCAACATTTTTACCCTGTACTATTTTAGTGCAACTGTTCCTACAGACAGTTTTGGCACCCGTTCACTTGCTACACCCTCCTGGATGCAAATGCATCTCCTTTCCCCTGGGCACATAAACACACACCTCACCCTGCAGACAAACATCAGAAAAACTGATTTGCACAAGTACTTACAAGTACTTCAAATACCAACACAATTGCAACATTTCAAAGACAGCATGCAGTAATTTTTAAATTAAGAAATAATAAGAGGAAGGTAAATCAAACTAAGTCATGGATACCGTGAAAATTTTTTCTTCAGATGTGATCACTTCAGTTTATAATTACCTGATGTTATTTGAACCCAAAGAATTGGGCTGCCATTACAAGCAGAAGGTTTTATATGTACCTGCCCCTTGCCTTTATTACATTACTCCAAGTCACATATGCAAGTAGTATTATAATAAAAAACCTGCTTGGTAAAGCAGCATCAAACCAAGATCTTCCAGTTGAAGGACTTGGACATCTGTTCTGATCTCACCCTTATTGCTCCCTCTAAGACAGCATTTCCCTTCCAGCTGAATGAGAGCAGGGTGAAAAGCAGGCTATGAAGCATTTCAGTGGGAAACTATCTGGGAAGAAAAGGTGCCTGCCCCAATGCCAGCCAACAATGAGATGAAGTGTAAGGCAGCTTTGGGCTATGACATTTACTTGTTCAAATGAGATGGGTGTTCAGTACCCAATCCTCAATAGGTCACTCTAGGTAGGAAGCAGACTGCAAACAATTTTCACTTCTTAATCAATGTATCCATGCAGTATCTGAATAATCACTGCATTGATGTGAGGCAGATAAACTCAGGTTTTTGAGAAAAGCTCTGCATTCTGCAGAGACTTTTGACCTTACCAAGATCTTTTGGTACCCCCACTGCCCATTTGGTGTCTGATAAGAACACAGTGCCTTGTATCCTCCAGCTGCTTGTAGCAAACTCACGACATGCTGGTGGTGCAAGCTCTGAGTCCTCTTATTTCCTTTGTTCATGAACCTGCTCTCCAGAGCAGCTGCAGGTCCTGCCAATGTCTTTATCCACAAGCATCTCATACTCAACACAACCCACTGCCTTACTTGGACTTAAAAGTAATGACAATTTTACCTGATTAAGAATTCTTAAGTTTGGGCTGCATTCTTGCCATGGTAATTATAAGTGGAATATTCTATTTATCCTGTTTCCATCATAATGTATATTTTCATTTTGCTTGGAATGTTTCTCCTCGCATGCTTTCCAAATGTTTAATCAAGTGCTGCTCCCTTTGAAATACTAATCCTGCTGAAGTTTTTTATTGCTATTTTTCAAGCATTGTGGTGCTTTACCCTTCTCATCTTTCAACACTAACATAGGGGTTTTTTCCTTTCTTTTCTGTTATTTTGTTGAAGTTTTTTTTAGGATTTGCCTGTGTTACTCCAGCCTAGTCACTCTGTACAGCCCTGCACTCCCTTACATTGGGAGTCAAGAAACATCAAACCAACTTTGGGAGAAGCCCTACAGCCCAGCTTGCAGGATTTACATTTTCCTTGAGACATATTTGATTCCCATCTGAATTTTTTCTAATATCCTTGATATTAGTTTGAAACTATCTCAGCTTTACATAGTGGGTGGCCCTTTCCTTTCTAACCTGTACGACTGTGACTTTCATTAAATCAGAAACATAAAATAATTAAAATATTCTCGACATTCATCAATCTCTAGACACATATAACTGTAAAATTTAATTGTTTAAATATCTAATTAAAAGATACATAATTGCTGTACAGTAAAGGCTGCTTTTTGGCCTGTCTCTTACTGAAAAGACTCTGAGCAGAACGACTGTAGGAGACCAGACCCATTCACAGCAGGTTTTGGTGAGAAGTCAGCACTCCCACATCCCTCACAACACCCCACACACGTGTCCAGGTAAGACCCAGGGGTCACACAGCTGCTTCGTGTCCTGCCAGCCCTCCCAGGGCAGGGGCACGGGCAGGAGACCGAGAAAAGTTTCCAAATCTTAAACACAAAATCACTTTCTCAGCTCTTGAGAGCATGAATTGCCCTCATTCATCTCAGCTGACTTTTGGTTCTTAAGCCTAATTATGATGTATAACACCCAGGCTTTATAATAATTATGTTTCCAGCTGTTGGCCATCCTGCTCACTCCCAGCAACTGTGCAAGTGCCAATGCACCAGTCACCAAACAAAGGACAAAATTACCTGCAGATCCACCAGCTCCTTAGGACTTTATTCCTGTGTAAAATCTTCTGGTGGATTAGTCACTCTCTCTGAACAGTGATCTAAACCTTTCCTTGTAATTACCACAGGCTCCTCTGTGGATTGAGGGTAGTGCAGGGCCCTTACCCATACCCAGCCCATTAAACAAACCAAAATAAAGCAGGCAATGCAGTTATCTCTGGATTGAGTGGCAATAAAATTAAGCCCTAAATGCTAATACCTTCAGCTTGCAGGATAAACACATTGCCGGAACACAGTCCAGCGTGCAGGAAACAAGACATTAACATTTGTAAATAAAAGGTGGAAGACAGCTAACACTCTATTACTGCAAATATCATGGAATATAATTAAGGTTGGTGCATTTCAGACATTAGAGAGAAATTGTGGAGTCCAGCAGGAAGAAGTTACCAGATCATTCAGTTCTTGATTTCTTCACATTTCTTACAGCTACGTCTCACTCCTGGCTCTTTTTAAGTTAGTGGTTTGCTTGTTCCGAAAACATTTTAAAAACTTAGATTGGCACAAAGAACTCTCATAAAAAAGGCTTCCAAAAGGAAAAAAAATTCCTACAGACATCAGTAACCTTAAACCTTAAAGCCCCACTCCCTGCACTGCTTCCCCTCCCACACCATGAAGAGAGTCCCCTGCACATCCCGCTCACCGAGTGCTGTTTCCATCATGCTCTTCCTCAAGTCCTTGGCCACCTTCCTGTCTCCCTCCCCCACACCAGGATCACTTCTCCAGGACTCAGAGCAGATACACTCAGTGATCTGCATGTCTCCACCACTTCTGATTGCTCTGCATTAGAGCATTAGACTGCCTACCCTATCTGCCCCAAACTTCCACAACCAACCCTCTGCTTCATTACTGTCCTCTAACTTCTAAATGTCAGTCCAGGCTTTTCTTCTCCCTCCATTATTAGACAAAGACAGCCAAGCCTTGAGTAACAAGCAGATCCTTTTAATTTATAAACACATTACTGACAATTTGCTCTACACTTTAGAAACCCTCTTACTTCCCAAATTCCCAAATCCTTATCATCCTCCAGCCCATTTCACCACAAAGCAAACAACCAATCTTTTAGACACTTACTTCAACACAGCCAACAAGAAAGAATAAACCTTAGATTTCAAACTGAACTATTTGAAAAAAACACAAACATATTTGTCTTTTGTAAGGTTAACCCTTTCACACACTCATAATTGTCCCAGATCCATTGCACTGCATAAACAGTGGGATTAAATGCATCATGAAAACTTTCCAAAAGATTCTTTAATCAACTCTATCTTGCTGTAACAAAATGATTGGGCAATCCATCTCAATATCTATAAAGAATAAATGTCTTTAATCTATAGATGATCATGGAGGAGACACAGTGATGCAGAAAACCATTTTCTCCAGATGTTAAAGCTTTACTCTTAGGTATCTCTAGCTTTTAATTTTTACCATTCTGATAGGTTTGAACACCATCAGACTACCTCAAGTAAAGAAGACTTAACAAGTAAATGTCACAACTATCACCACCTTCCCTTTATTTAAACCCCCAATATATACAGTTATTAATTATTTAAAATGAATTGAAAACCAGATAGTCAAAATTAAGTGCTCCACTACAAACAACTCTAATTAAAACAGACCCTAAAATATAGAAATAAGTCTAAGCCAGACACAAAATCAGTTAAACACCCATCTGATACAAACTGAAGAGCTCTTACAGATGGGTCCTGACAATTGACAGAAATCAATGTATAAACTGACAAGTCTATCAGATCTAATTACTCCCAAAATGAATATTATATTTAAAAGAAGGCTGTAACTACAAAAGAAAAACCTTTACCAAAGTACTGGCTCAAAGCAGAGGCTCGTGATGTGGTATTTTTGGCTAAGTTAAACAAAAGGCAGTGGAGCTGGCACAACGTGAGAGTGCAGCAGATGCTGGGAGAGGGCACCCAGGCAGACAAGAGCTGAGCACAGGAGCTCACACCGAGGGGATTACTGCAGTAATTACAGAGAGCCAAGGGAAACAACAGCGTGGAATTCCGAGTGTGCTCCATAGCATGGAATGGTGCTACTGGCCTATTTTTACCACTGGCAATAGGAGGGCAGGCACAGCAGCTCCAGTAGGAGCAAGTGCATTATGATACAACACAACATGAGCATTATAAAATGCGAGATGAATCTCAAGCCCAGAGGCTCTTTAGCACCACTCCAAATCACAACTCTCTGCCTTCATTTTTCTTCTTTGCTACTATTCCACTTCTCCTCTCAGTACTTCTGACTTGATTAACCCTTTTTTCTCTTTCTTGTCCTCTACCTTCCTGTTTTCATGGTATCACATCAGATTCCTAAAAAGCCATCTGAGTATTATCAGCAGAGATTATAGATCAGCAGTCAGTTTTTCTGACATACTCTAACCCAGTGAAGCTCCAGTTGTTTCCAGTGAGAAATTTATCACTTCACTGGCACCTCAATAAGACAGCATGCTCTTTTGACAATCTGGCCCCTGAATAAAAGTTACAAAATTCATAAATCAAACTGTAACCTGTTTTTAATGGTCTGAATTCAAGTGCTGTGAATTTGGTTTTTTCTTCAAATACTTTCCCTAGAAATTCAAGTCTAACAAGCTCAAAACAGACATCCTGAAACACAAGCTTCATTTTTGTTTTCTGGGAATTAAGAAAGATGCAGTTATGTGTTACACATAATTTTTGGTATCCCTTTCTGGAATTGTGAGTTCTGGTGTTTGGTTTAACAAATTACATCTTTTTCATTAACCTGGCCTGAAATTATGAAATCAATTTTTCAAGCTCTTTTTTGGTCTTTCTACAAATCTGTGCTTCTTGGTCTTTCCACACTGTAATGTGCTACCTGAGCACGTGCAGCAGCAACATATGGTACAGTAGGTTATAACTATTTTACCATCTGCTCCAGCTGAACTCTAACCTCAATAATCCCATATCAGCTCTTCCCGTTAACTGCCACAGCCCTTAGATCTTGGCTTCTACTTACTCTTTTAAAATTAAATTGCAGCAAAATGCATGGCCAGATCATAGACTGCTCTTCAGAAGCCTCCACTGCTCCCCAGGTGACTTCATTTGGTCAAGGTCTTAAACAAATTATGCCTTCAGAGCTACAGGCCACCTTCTTTTTTTTCAGTGGAAAAGATAAATCAGTATCTGGAATATTCTTCATTCTGAAAATATTGCTCAAGATCCCACAGTACCCTTTACATGCTCGTTTCCAAAGTACTTTGTTTCTATTATGCTCCTACTTAGAAAAGGGCTTCTTTCCCCTTCAGTGGAACTACAGCAGATTCCAAACTTTCCAGGAGCAAACTTCAGGGCTGTCCCTGTCTAACCACCTCCCACTATGGGCCTAATTCCATTTTTCCACAAACAGCACCATCACTAAACCCCCTTACTGCCTTGCTACTCTGTGTACACATAAAACCCAAACAGTAGCATCACAGCAAACAATAAAATGTTAATTTTATTGCAATAAATCTAAGTTCTATCCAAAGTTCAGGAAACTGGACAGATTCTGTAAACTGAGAGAAGACATTTGAAACTTTTATTACTATTAGTGTTTGTTGGTTTTACATTTTGTTTGGCCTGTAGGGTTTTTGTTTTGTTTTGGTATTTTATTGTTTTATTTTGTTTTACTTGTAAGACTTGTATCTCATGTCATCAAGTTGTATTTCATATAGATGCTGGAATTTGAAAGTAAGCTCTAATTCCAGCTAGAACAGCTCATCTGGTGGACTGCCTTCAAAAGACTGCGTCATCTACAAAAATTTCAAAAATAGCTACATAGTAATTAAAATCCATGAAAGACTGTGGCTTTGGTATAATTTATACATACCCATGCAAAACTACTACATACACACAGACATATGGAAAACAAAAATATATTTTTAATATATACTAACCAGAGCCACGAGAATATGCCCCTCTGTTTTTTACTATAGTACTTGAGAATACCAGTTCTTATGGATGATGAAATGGAAGAAAGAATCAAATATGATTATCACCAATTACTATTTTACAATATTCATATTTAACTCAAAACATAAATCATAACAGCTCAGAACGTAAATCATAACAGCTCAGTAAATTTCTCTGACTCATTATCAACTGAACCAGACTGTAATGACTACACAATGAAAACTACATTTGTAAAAGAGTATCTTTGTAAAATTATTCACCTTTTATAATCAGTATAATGCCTTCTCATTGAAAGTATTTCTATCTTCTCCATTTTGAAATACCACATCTTGTGCACAAACACTGCTTCCTTTCGGAATCTTGTTTAGTATCTGAACAAAAGGGGAATTGGATTTTTTGAATGTGTGAAGAAATCAGTTCGTGAGATATAATTTTGCTTTTTCACACATGAGCAGTTTAAATATGTTATTCAATGTTATCTTGAGGCACAAACATAAGGCATGGAGGTTAGAGAAGTCAAAACTACATACTAGTCTGTTACCTCAAATGTCTTCCAAAACACACAGCTGAAGAGTATCATGGAATCTATGGTTGAATTAAGAAATATTGACTTTAATTGTAATCTGTGTCCTATTACATAGATGGTATACAGTGCCTATACAAATATACAGTCCCTAAATATATAATTCCACACGTGTTTTCCAGCCACCCAGATGGATCTACACTCCATAGCTCTACTTAGGGGAAGAGAGTAGCACTTTGTCTCTTTTGGAGTTTATGCTAAAACAGCCTCTTCCTCCACCTAACCCTAACCCTCCCCTTCACTATGCAAGGGAAATAAGAGCTGTAATGTTTAACAACTGCACTTCACTTTTCTCCTCCAAGTACAGGAGAACACTGGGTCTTACCTCCCCCATCAATTCTTCTTTGCATTCAAAATATTTCCACCTCTGCATAAAAATGACTTTTTTGTTATGCAGTTTGACAGACTTTCCTAGGTGGCACCCCAGGAGCATAATCCTGATTCACAGAACAAAACCATCTAATTACCCCAGCTGCATAATTCATTGGCCCATGAACAGGAGCTGGCCAAGCCATGATCTTATCTGACAGACTCTGAGGAGCACCTGTGGGAATCTCTGCCACGGGAGAGGCACCGGGCAGGGCCAAGACCTCCTTGGGTGTCTTGGGGTGGCCAAGGGGAAGGAGGACAAAGGAGAGGAGCTTGGACCTTGGGCTCTCCAGGCAGTCAGCCCTGCCTTTGTCTGCTCAGTCTGGCTGCAGGTGAATCAGTGAAGGAGAGGTTTCGTGCAGCTGTGATCCTCCACAGCCACACTGCAATGAGCCAACACTTAACTGCAAGAAAAACACTTGAACTGGAAATACTCAAAGTATATACTACAGGTTCACTTCAATATCATTCACAGGTAAGACTGTAATTTGAAAATCAGACATTGCTCAGATGACAGAAACAAAACACAGTTATGGAGTATTCCTTACTTTGCATCTATTTTTTCTACCATGCTGATGAAAAGCTCTCAGTACTCTGGCAAACTTCCCAACAGACACTTTTTAGACACTGTCTTTAGAGAATTGTAGCAGGTCCTTTTATTATTGCTTGTTTAGTTTAATTTACTGGAGTTGCTCTCAAGTTCCATCTAACCTTTGAAAAACAGCATCCTGTTTGTTTTCATGATCAGGTATCTGCCATTCACTAAATTACAAAGGAAGATCTGTAAAGTCTTGGAAGACCAAGAGCCCTGGACCACTCTTGGTGCCAGCTGGCAAAACACCTTCTGGTCTCAGGTGAATTTCAAATATAAAATATTGGTATTTAAAAGAACTGTGAATTTGGTTCTAGTGTGTAACATTTTACCTTATAATAAAGTCTACGCTGGAAAACATTTCAATTCTCAACAATGTTTTCATCCCGTGTTATAACAAACATGAGTGGCAGAGAGACTTGTCAGCCCAGTGGTTAAGGCACTATTCATCTTTCATCTCCCAGATCTGGGCTGCAACCACTCTGCAATAGACTCACTTTCTCACTAGAAATGTCATCTCGGAGCTGAGAAACCTTCTTGACAAATATGTTTTTGAAACAGATGTATTTTTGCTAAACATTTTATCTTTGACAAAAATGTATTTTGACAGAGGAAGTTTCATAGCAAATTTTTTTTCACCAGCTCTAATAACAACTTAGACTTTTAGGGCCTAAATGTGGAAAGCTGTGCAGACCCTGCCTTGCTGACTGAGGTAAGACCACCCTGGCTGGAGCAATGACCATTGCTGCAAGCTCCCCATGGGAATCTGGGCCGATTATCCATTGCTCTGTCCTGATCTACCACTGTTTACCCTGAAACACTGAGCTACAGCCATGCTACTGTGGCATTCAGAGCAAGGCTGTGGATGGGACATGGAACTCCTCTCATCCTCCTCAGCTGCTCTTCACAGCTTTGTCTGAACGACTACTTCGTGTACTTAAGTAGTAATTAACAACATAAATGTTTAGAATAAACAGTTAGGACAGGGCATTTGAAAAAAGAGTTAGCAGATGTCCTTAACATTGCTGCTGGCCTAATAACGTTCCTGCAGTAATTTATTTGATGTGGAGTTTATTTAGCTGCTGCAAACATGCAGGGTTATAATAATTATAAGCAGGTTGCATTAAGCACAATATGACTTTGGCGTGTAACACACTGTTAAAAATAATCCCAGAAACTGTATGCCTTGAAGATATTAGATATGCAGTATCTTCTACAACCTGATTGTGAAAAGCTAGCCAGAAAGCACCTTTCAGACTTTAAAAAAAAATATTAAAAGAAATATAAATCCAAAGACTTCTTTTGCAGATAATTTTGCCTACAGTTTGGGATCGCAAGCATTAAATTCAAACATCAAATCCTGGCATACTTCAGTAAGCTATCAGCACAGCAGTGCTGCCTTTTTTCCTTTGAAAAATGAAAGAATTAAATTCAAAACAAACAACTTCAATTTAACACCAAACTACAGGATAACCAATCTTAAAAATGTCAAATTGTAATGGATCTTAATACCCATATAAAACACAAAAATAGTGGCATTGTTCCTTGGTAATGCATAGCAACCTTACAGAATTTCAGTGAAGGAGAAAGAAGGGAAAAACACCTTATTACTTCTAACTCCTGCGAGCCATTTTGGTCTCCAAAGGTTTTAGACCGCCTCGGGCCATGTGTCTGCAGTGTTTCGGGAAATGACTTGCCTTCGCACGAACACTGCTATGTTCTGCAGCACTGCTGCCCCCCAGCATCCCCGCTCCATTTCTAGTTAACTCTTCCTTACCTGTATCAGCCTTTCCCCCCCCCCACTATTTTTTTTTGTGCAGCAAGATCCCAGAAAGGTTCTGCTTAGGAAAAAAAAAAAAAAAAAAGCCAGCAAAGAATGTCTCCCACAAAAACGCAAACCAAAACCTCTGCTTTTTCTGACAAGTTTTCTCAGAAAGAAACAGGACCAGAATTTAACTCTATAAACCTTTGAGAGGGAAAGGAAATCAATTTGAAAGTAAAATATTTGGCAGCACAACTAGTTTAGCTAACAACCACCATGGAGCTTTGAAGTTTGATACTGCTCTAATGTTTGTGTTTTGCCTCAGCTAACAAACAACAGTTAGAAAACAAAAAACTCATCAACACCCCCCAAGAATACAATAGCACTACTAAAATCCTTCACTTCTTACTGTATTTAGATTTTTAATTACACTCCCAGCATCACATTACAGACTTCGATTAAGTCCCTGGATAAGGCCTCATAACTATTCACCAATTTGTCTCAGCAGCAGCGTATTAAAAGTAACAGGAAATAACCCATCTAGCATAGAGGGGAAGAGAAAGATTTAATCCTCCATATAATGTACTCAACTCACTTAGCAAAGACGTTTTGTGTTTCCCTCTATTTTCTGTAAAGATACATGGCCGCACACAAAGCTATTCTGCTTGACAGCTTTTTTAAAAATCTCCAGAAAATTCTTTGCCAAGGTCACTGCTGATTGACTCAAAATATGACAGTGTACGAGGCTACTAAAAGATTCTGTTCATCTCAGAGGTTGAGTAAGCAGCTCTAACTAAGAGGAAAATCAATATGATACTTCACAGTGAGGAAGAAAATGGAAAATAGTTTAGCAGTTAAGTGGTTAATGCAATTCCTAAGTGTTCAGCAATCATTGCAATTTAGTGCCATTTCGATTATTACACAATAAACAGACCATGTTGTCTGGAAGCAAATTTTTATGAGTATAGCTGAAGGGGTTGCAACTTATTTAGCTGCTGAAACTCTAAGGGAAAAAACATTTCTGAATGCTAACACTACAGATCAGAAATATACAGGTACACTGGAAAGGTTATTTTTAGGTCACTACTATGGTAACTAACCACACTGACCTTTAAAATTAGTATGCAGTTCAAGAAAAATGAAATTCAGTAAAATGTTCTTTAAACAGCATAATTTTAATAAACAATATTGCACATCCTTACAGCAGAATTCTGTCACTTTTTACAGCTATTAATTTTACTTTTATATCATAATATAATGTACAAAAATATCATGATGCAGAACTGACTGGGAAAAAAATGTAAACAGCCAGAAAACTGATTAAACTATCATTAATTTATGTTTAAAGAATTAAAAAAAAAATAAGAACAGCTATATTTATTCCTGTAGAATAAAATAAAACTGCTAGCTGGAGAAGAGCAGATTTTCATATCATGTAAAGTCATGGCAATATTCAGAATAGGCATAGTTAAAATCATCTTAATTTGTCTCATTTTGAAATACAGAATTTTAAGTGGATTTCAAAAGCAAACCCAGTTCTGCAATTTATAAATTCAAAGAAACAAGCAAGAATTATGTTTGGGGCAGATGAGATAAATAGCATGAGACTGAGAGTGGATGGTTGATGGCAGCAGGGACTCAATAAAGGAAACAGTATTTTGAACATAAAGTGCTCTCTGAATCCAACGTACTACGACAAAACATCAATTAGGATCATGGCTTTAATAAATAATACATAATGTGCCAGTCCATTAGGTAAGAAATGGAAATCAAACTTTGGTTGGTCATAAAGGTGTGCTGGCTCTCCAAGAAACCACCACCACCACACAGAACACACTAACAAGTAGTTAATGCTGGCACTTGGAAAGAGCCAATTTACCCCAGCAGCCCATAATCATCAAACACAGAACACAGTTCTTCTAATTTTATTTTCTCAGCCAAGTTTGAGACAGCTTATAATGGTATGTCAAATGGCTGATAATAAATCAGATACATAATCAAATATTATTTTATAAGCACACATATACGTCTATACGTGCATGTGTACCGGGAAAGAGACACACAAATGTTTTAGTCTAGACCATATTGTAGACCTTTTTCAAAATGTGGCTCTTCCAGAAGAATATATAAAAATTAATTTTAAAGAGGGAAAATTATATCTGCATTTTTCAAGCCTCAGTATGTGAGCAATATTGCTCTTGAAGTGACTTTTAAATACCTGGATCACAACTGCTATGAAAAAGGGGAAAAAAAATCTCAACAACTGGTGGGATTCTGGGTGACCTGAATAGTGTTCCTGTGTTTCCTGCATTTCTTATCATACCTACACCTCTGATAGTCTCAGGCAGGAGGGATGGATGCTGGTCAGCTGGTAATTGTATTCACCTTTAAGGCCCATCTGGAAATGAGCCCTCTTACAATATTCACTGTACAAAGAGACAGCAAGAGACGGCAGGATTTCCAATTTAACAGCACTAGCAACAAAATAAGAACAATCAAGACAACGCCCAAAGCACGGGTGATAAACTGTGCTATATCCTCCTTTTCCTCCCAGGGCTGTCAGTGCAGCCATGGGAGTGAGCTGGTCCCCATGGCAAGGGGATAAATGTGTGGTGAGCACAGTGACCACAGCCAGGGACAGCCAGGGACCTGCTGTGACA